>OZ026806.1:2985910-3051686 GCA_964023185.1 Macaria liturata | reverse complement strand
GATGTTCATAAATGGTTAAGATGTATTACGCAAAGTTAAAATTTACCAACTTATGGAATGTACAGTTCACTAATTGGAAGTATCAGCTTTGTTGCGGTTATTTCTGATCACCAAATAATACAACATACATTACATTTGAAGGGGCGGCTAAAGATGACCTAAATAAACGCAAATTGACATTGAGAAGCCTTTGAAGGCATGAGTAATAGCTAACATAATGATTTTTGTAATCTCGTAGTCTTAGAAACCTGAAAAAATTTAAGACTTAATCATTGACAAGTATGTAACAAATTCAATAAGAAGCAGTATGTGTTAGCTATAGAAATATGTATGCAAAGGGCATTTATATAAGAAGTCAAGCTTTAATAACTTCAACCTTCGCGCGGTCAAAGTAATTGAGACGGAGCAAATCTTTGGCATTCATATTTACACACAACAATTTATGATTTGCTGCTTTAATTGTGCTAACTAAATTGTTTTTACAATTAACTAGCTGGATTTGAAAAATCTATTTACCATCACATTTAGCAAATACTTAAAGGCACCTTCATACCCAGCCATTGTTAAAATCTGAATTTCAGACAAACTTAGAACATTACTTCAATACACATCACCACAATCTAAAGAAAATCACTGGCAAGTTAAATTATAGGACAGTAATAATAAAACACTGACTTATTACACTGTAAGGCGGCCTAGATCTCCAGTGACATCGACACCCCATTGCTACGCCGCAGGGCTGGCAGGGGCCGAAACTTAAACTAGGACAACAGCACCCAGCACCAAAGTTAGTTAAAGTAGCATAATTTTATCCACAACCAAGTTATTGATACAACGACCGACACCATTCCAAGTTCAACGCCCTCTAGTTAGCCCTGCATTAATGATTCCAGTGTACCTTGGTGAATAATAATGTCGATTCGGCCTGAGATCGTAGTGAAGCGTTCGGGCCTGAAAATTACAAAGAGCGGGCTCATTTACATTGTTTATCAAGGGGCGACCGCAGGCTGCGATTTGAGCGAGGCACGGGGTAGTGGCGATGCATATTTTAGTGCGTGTGGTGGCCCTAAGTGGTGCTCGTAGTTGGAGCTACTGCTGGACATAGGGGTATTAAAAAATAGAAGCCTCTGTCTATGCTTTCTACAAATTGTATTGGACTCAAACTGACTTTTTAAACAAGCTGCTACACCAAATGCATACTGAAAAATCATATTTATCTTTATTTACACAGAATTTGTAGTCAGAGTAACCACAGCTGTAGTCTGATATGTAACGTTTGTTTAGTTGAAACCTAATCACCGGATATTAATTCTGAAGTAAAATAAATGCCTATTCAATGACAAAATACTTAAACAGCCCCATACTAAGCAAACTTCGATAGATCCATGGATTCATTATCAGACTTAAATGTGTCGTCTGCTGTGAACAATATTGTCGGTGGCGGGCGCCAGGGCGGCCGCCGCCCGCCGCCCGCCCGCTGGCGCGGCGTGGGCGGTGACGTCAGCATGCAACAACCCTAGCCGGGATCACGTCAATACTACTCAGCACTATTCTGTGCGCTAGGGGACTGTTTTACACACTGTCACTTTCCCTCTCGAGCAGCCACAGAAGTTGCTTTTATTTTTAAGATACATTTTTGCTTCAAATCACAAATTTAGTTAGCGAGTAGCGTGACGGGGTGAAAATGATTTGTGGTACCAAAACATTTATAGAAAAATTAGTAAAGTCGTTCTTGAAACTTAACCCTAGTTTAATATTAAAAAATGTTTATTTTTACCAATACCTAGTTTAAACACTATTTGCAATAAGTTCTCTAATTTGTAAACAAGGTGTGTTTGCATCACATGTGGTTTGAAGTATGTATGTCGTAATATTGAAATAAGTTCTTTTCTTATCTCAGTACCCAATTAGATAAAGAATAATCATCATGCACATTTATTTACCCGATTACAGTATCTTGTATTATCTATAATTATTAAAAAGACGCAAAATTTAAACTTATGAAATACGTGTTAGGTATTATGTGAACTGCCTACACATCTTCATAATGCAGTCAATAAATGTAAAATAAAAAAACTAGAAGCAAGCATCTACTTTGAACTACATGACACGATCTAACATAACTTATGTAGATTAGGTAGGTACTATTACACTATCAATGTTCACGAGAAATAAAGACAGATAAAAGAATATTTTGTTGTAACACTTACACCACACACAACATTCGTTATACTTGAAAATTGACACACGAATTATATAGCTCAGACTTTAAATTAACACATATATGTGATAATCAGATAATCTCATTACGCCAGTCCTGTGGTTTCTTATGTCCGCTGTGCCCTTGAACTGTGGAGTTTGTATGACGTGAACGGTTGCTTCAGATTACGTGCCTAGGATACATGCAAAGCTGAAGCTATCGGACAATTATTAGGAATGTACGTGACGAGCTTACTTGCTTCATTTTATTGTTTTTCTTTTGCGACAAAACGCTTAGTCTATTACAGAGTAGTTCAAACGTTTCTTTGTGCTTTGACGTGTTTCTGTGTGTATTAAGGCGAGTCACCAGTGAAAAAGCGGAGAAAAACGTTTTACTATATCAAATTTTTTAGGTATTTTCTCCTTAACATCGGTCTTGAAAAAAATATACAATATACTTAAGGATATTGTCTGAGGAATGTGCTAATTTGTTACACGATAGGGTATACTTTACTCGATCATAAAAAATTCCAAAGACAGCTTAATGTAAAAGTCTAAATCGAATATCTTATTAATAAAATATCTGACTTTACACATCATTTTTGTATAGAAATGTTTCTCTTTAAATACTACAGAGAACCTGCTAAAATTTGGGTTTCAACTAAAGTCCTATAATTTTGAGTTAATTATTAATCCCAAAACTTGAATATTTCCCAGCAGTTTGACAAGACGCCGCGCCGCCCGCTACCCCGTCAGTCGCAATCGGGCTCTTGCCAACGTTAGACCTGTGGCAAATTTTCTCCGCCCGTTCTTACATTCTTGCCACAGTGTAATAATTGAAAATGGCTAATAAAAAAAATAAAGTTAGGAAGAAATCAGTGTTAATATCTAAAAGAAGGACAGGGAAAGAGAACTATAAGAAACGGTATGTAAATTACTCCCTTTTATAGTAAAATTATAAAAAATTACTAAGCACGCAACAATATTTCTAAAAGTGGCCCAATTTTTTTATTCTTTATGTTTCTCCTCAGGTATATGAGAACTTTCTATAATTTTAGTTGATTTCGTAAATTTTCGTCATTACTTGCCACAGACTAAATTATATCAGTATGGCCAAAAGTATGTACCTATGTACGAGAACCCTATAATTAATTAATTTAGGTCGAAAAAGCAGTCACGAGTATCTAATACTACCAGTCCATTAGTAGAATTGCAACCTGTGAATTTCAATACTTCAACGACAGATGGGTAAGTGGATCATGTACTAAACAATAATACCATAAAATAGGCCGATCTATTTATTTTTTATATTATTTACTATTGACTATAAACTCTACAGCTGATAAAGAATGACTTGCAGAATGTGATGATAAATTATCTCAAAATAATATCAATGATGAGTGAGTATATTATAACATCATTAGTTTGTCACATAATACACAAAACAGAACCAAGCTGAATTTATACAATCATAAACGTAATAATTATGGTAATTTATATTTGTTGTTATTTGTTGTTACGACTGTATGTGTTCGAAATAAATAAAATAATTGCGGCAACAGAAATACATCTTCTAAAAAAAAACTGTCTAACTATCACGGTTTATAAGATACAGCCTGGTGACATACGGACGGACAGACATACAGACAGCGAAGTCTTAGTAATAGTGTCCCGTTTTTTACCCTTTGGGTACGGAACCCTAAAAACAGATCCAAGCAGACTATCCAAACAGAATGTATACGATAATAAACGTAATAAATGTGGTGATATTTTTTTTTGCATGTTATCTAAGCAGCGAATATACAAAGTCACGGCAATTTTATTAATATAACCTATGTATTTTTTTTCAAACAACAAACTCGACTTTGTTTTATATTTATTGATATAAAGTAATAAATTATTACTTAGCTTATTTAAAACTGACAAAAATAACATTTTACATTAATAGAAGTTGATCATAGTATAACAGCTGAAATATTTATACTGTGGCGTAGTGCTCACGTTACGAGAAATGGACAGCGCGCGGAGTGAGACGCGCGGGCGGCCCCCCACACCTCACCTCCTAAAATCGTAGTTCGCGCGAAAATGCCTCGCCTTAAAAAGAAAATGTTTATCTAAGATTTTTAGTTTTTCATGGACCTGATTCTAAGACGACAAGTTTGCCATTTGTGTGTTTACTTTATTAGAATCACATGTCTGAAACTAAAACCCTTTACAACGTTTGGAACCTTATACTATGTCAAGGCTTTAAAACCAATTATTTGAAGAAGTAGTCTTCTTGTAGAAGAGGCGAAAATTCTGTTAGCATGACCATGCCAATTTTGCTTACAAGAGTCGTTTTTCCATGGTGTTCTATGCCAAAGGCAATATACTTGGCCAAAATCTGCAATCATAAATCAAAACCTTAATCAGATGTTAATTAAATTAGCGTAGAAGCGCTGCCAATGATATATGTCTAGTTGCAATCAGGACAACTTTGTACGGGCATTAGCATAAGTGGTGCTCGAGGCAGGCTTCAATTGAAAAGGCTTCGAGTGGGAATCGCTGTCGAGCGCTGAGTGGTCGGGTAAGGGGCTAACGTAGCATCTCTACTCTCACCGCAAGACTTTATAATAGGAACAAGCCTTCAGATTTTTGAGTACACTTTGGAGCAGGGGATTTCGGGGGCCATTAGTGTTCCGCTTTGTACTTTTGTAGGATTCGAGGCTGCAGAGAGGCTCTCCGCGCTTGGTACGCTTGTAAAGTGTAGCTTGTAATTTCCTGCCAAGGAGAGTTGGGTTTCTCATATTTCGGTTTTAAATACAGTTACATTTCAAAGCATGCTTTAGTAACATTTTCTAAGAAACAGCGTAGTCCGTTTATCGTACGATTAAAAAAAAAACTATAAAAATATTAACAGAACATACATAGGCGGTAGTCTGCTAACAATATACACATCTGATATAAAATATTACACGTCTGTTACAAAGGTGACATGGTATGTCGCGACACCGAGTTCTCGGCACGGCCGGGTTGACATAATATCACGGCATCGTAAGGGCGGACCCGGGCCGTCCCGTAAGCCACTCGTAAATGCCACATTCGGGACACTGACGTCGGAATGTCTACCCAAAAAAAGTCCTCAGATATTGCACTAAAATTGAACCCTTATTCCCTTGTTATAAGATTTGTTTTCTGTATATTGTTGTAGTTTTCTTATCGATTATATTATTCGCAGTATTACTTTTAGGGGTTAGATAGTATATGGATTGGACTTTGTTCGGGCTTAGAGACATGACAGTTTACATATAGATTTCAAGTAGGCTAGGATAATACAACAAATATACTTCAGTGATATGAAAGTCATGATTACAGATCAGTAGCATTATCGAGTTTACTGATCTTGAATCGTGACTTATGCATGTGGCAAAATTAGCTCAACAAGAATTTTAACACCTACACGCATATAACATAATCCCAACATTAACTAATACTGGTAACGTAAGCATGTAACAGATAATATGTAAGTATAGATTATAAAACACGAACATATATATTCAATTATATTCTATCTGAATGGAATATGTATTAATAATACAAGAATTCACGCAAAAACAGACTTTTTTAAACTGTAAACAAAATTGCGTCTTTCCAGAAAGAAAGTTAGCTACGCACGTGACGTTTGAAGATAAAACGTCGCCTACGTCACACGATGTACAAATACTTCTTTATCCGTCGATAGCCACTTATCTGCCGAAACCGCTATCAGCTTACAGCGAGGCGGTTGCCACCACACTAAGTAATGTGATTATTTTGTATTAAGCATATCTTGGCCTTATCATTGCTTTAAGAAATACTCTTACGGCAAACTGTGTTTAACAACAAACTCGTAAATGTCACTAGAAACAATAGATATAATTTTAATAAAATAATTATTCCATTAACAAAAGTAGAATACTATTTATTTAACTTCGGTAGAGTTGGACTAAGTTAAAATAACTGTAAGATTGTGAAAGCGGAACCAAATATTTTTAGGCTGCTATTGTTATTCATCCGAAAATTTTGAAAATCACTTTCCCATTTTGTCACAAACGAATTTCAGCTATTTAGTTTAATTTCACTTTAGTTTTAAAAAACGCTTGCAACCCAAATTAGTTGCTAAGTCGTCTCATATAAATAAAAATAAATAAATATTTCAGGACATATCACACAGCGCCATCTAGCCCCATACTAAGCTTACGCTTGTATCATGGGTACTAGATAGCGGATATAATACATATATACTTTTTAATTTTGTAAATATGTACATACTTATTATACATAGAAACGACCAGACTCAACACAAGTAATTACCAATTTTAATATGCATAATTACTTGTGTTATGTGGGAATCGAACCCGCAATATATAAAATATATAAATATATTTATTAATATACATATACATATTTACATACTTCGGTGAATTTCGCATATTTCCTGAATAAACGACCTTGTACAATCAATGACGTAGCAAATCGAAGTGATAAGATAAAATTAGCACACCGCTGATGGGTTTCGCGTATATTATTGCGATTTCCAAGAGAAAAATATAAATAGAAGGCGAATAAATAAATACTATTCCTGTCGGGCAGTTAAACATATTTCTCTTACACACAAAGATTTCAATGTGTTGATAATGATGAATAAACAAAATATAATTACATATATTAGATATGATGATGTTTAATAAAATCGAATAAAATTTTGAAATTTGGCATGATATGAACATTATTTAATATTTGTCGTTGTTTCTACGAAACGTACCCATATTAAAACACGGATATAGATAGCAAATGTTTTCCAGATCACTCTGTTTACATAATGTTATAAATGAGTAGGTATAAGGTATAGTGTCGGCATCCATCTAATTGTATTTATAATTAGATTTAATCGCAGAGTCGCGTCGAGGTCTCCGATAAACAACAGGCTGTGTGTCTGTCGAGTAATCACACGATATTCTGCTCATTGCATTGCATAATTTACTACAGTATTAAATTATCAACTATCCTGATACTAAACGATCAGAGGTCTAAGAAAAAGAAATATTTTTCCAGAAACCTAAGTATTATTGACTGGAAGCCACCTAAACATTTTCTAAGAATTAATCTTTCATTCATTTATAGGACAGCCAGGACCATCGGGTCACCTAAAATGACACTTTAGTCAAAACACACACACACACACACTCCACATATGTACTATATGAACATTAAAATCTATAAATAATTTCCTAGTTTCTTGCATTTTTCCTTATTTTTCACACACTGAACAAGTATAAGCCAATCTTAATCGATGCAACTAGAACATACAGTTCACAATAAGCACCGTTATCGCCCATTAGAATCAATATGCAAAGCGACGCTAGGACAAAGCAGTTAGACGTTATACCTACTTATATATTAAAGGTATATCATATGATTTGGATTCTAGGCACGGACTGAGATAGATACGGTTTAGCTTCCGCTTAACGGACTGCGGCCAAGAGATAAGGGGGATTGGTAAACCAAATGTCTACAAAGCAGGTACCTTTAATCACTGGAGCACATCATGCTTACACATTAACTTGTGACTATGTGCTGGGTTACATGTTTCCTGAGAATTACGGTCTTGGGGTTTCAAATCCAGAGTGATAGGTATATATGCAGTGCTACATTAGACATGCAGTCAAAGGTGTGGTTAGAATGGCCAATAAAAACACTTCTGACTTTAACAAATAAAATACATGATGCAAAGATTTTGTGTTTTATATTGGTTTTAAACGATGAACATAAACGAACCATATACCTATCTTAAATATGTTTTTAACTCTACGAAAAGTGAATTTATTATTTTATGAAACACACATCTTCTTCCGTAAAAGAAGGCTCAAGGCAAATGTGTCTATTTACGATCTAATTTAACCACTGAGCCTATCAATAAGTAAGCAATATAATGGCATCCATATCGATTTTGTTTTGCACCATTTTTCTTCGCTAGAAACATATTTATGAAGTCAATAACGGTTGTATTCACAAAAGAAATAGAATGAAGCAAATGCTCCGTTTTCTAAAAATAGATTTAGAGAGATTGCGCGACAGAGATGTGTTTGAAAGGGTTTCTATTGGTACTATGTGGAGCTCGGAAATAAACACAATGCACTTTGAGCAGAGTGGCGCCACTGTTTGGAAACACATCTGCTGAATTAAATGAGTTTAGCCTTCAGTCAGAGATGCAGAAAAGTTGTTATTTTGTGAATCCAACAAACTAGCCTGTCTGTGAGTATTTGAATACAATATTTTCATATTTTAAAGTTCCAACATTTACACGTATTGTCAACTAATTACTAGTTACGTATAACAGTTTGTTTTAACGTCGGCCTTGGGAAGTTGTCTAGAAAATGACGACGTAAGGCGATACCATCAAATTTGACTAGTAAACATGGCGGCCAAATAACGCCTCGTATCGTTAAGCAAGCCGTCCTCTACATCGTTAACGATACTTGGGTGATCGGCAACAGGTGGGCTAAACAGGGTTAATTGTAACCAGCCAAACATACACATAAGCCTAATGTTTGTAATGACATAGTTTCGATTAGTTTCAAAATGTATCCTTGCGAAATCCTCTACTACATTAAACCAAAATATTTTTCTGTAGGTACATACTAATAAAATAACCGAGGATATGTGCATTCCGTGAAAGACCTGAGTGCCAACCGTGATGCATCTTGCCCAAAAAACTCCTTTAACAAATTAATTCAGTAAAAATAAAACACATCTAAAAAGAACACTCGTTACACTGTTTTTTTCCACATACACACAGATGATTTCATTCGTCTATCGATGAATGGTTTTTGTTTAAAGCTTATCGTAATTAACCAATAATGTAGGTATTCAATACAAACGACGCAACGAAACGAATACGTACAAAAATGTGATTTAAGTACCGCAGGCAATATCCATAACACATGTCTGGTGATTACGCCTTTTCCTCTAAGTCAAGGTTAATGGCTAACCGCGTATGGAAATCGCGAAGTTTGAACTACAAACAAGTATCGCTTCCTACACGCCCGCGCCGGTACACAATGTTTAGCTGTTTACGTAAAATTTTATGAAGTTTGAAGAGATAAGCAGAGATCGTAAACGATTGCCACGGCCAAGGGACGATGACTTAACAGTTTTTAAGTGCTGAATAAAGAGTAAATAGTCGTTTAGCGAGGGTGGCTCGGTGGTAAATGGCCTGCTTATGGTCTGATACTCTGATCCCTCGTTTCAGTAGGGGCCCAAATCTATGACAAATTTTAACCGATATATTTCAAGGGGCATAAAACCCGCGTCGATCACTACCTTATGCCTGAACAAAAAAATTCACGCCAACACAAGTGTCGATGCAGATATAAAGTACAAATTTTATAGCATTGATATTTCATCTTTATTATTAGGTCGAAACACGTACATAGGATGTAGTCTGCCTCCAAGTGCGAATAGGCGGGTTTTTTCTTAGGTACTAATAGACACACTCGCTCACCCTGGAGTCGTAGACCCTGGTGAGCGTGTCGTAGCGGATGGAGCCCAGGAAGATGACTGCCTGCGCGCCGCAGCCCCGCCCGCGCGCCACCAGCTCCACGCACACCATCTCACCATCGCGCACGACGATGTCGCAGAACACCTGACAAACAAAAATGCACTTTCTTATTGATACTTATTTATTTTATATAAAATGTGCGTCAGAATGACTGCGGATGGACCAAAACAAGAAAAGACTGGAAAGCAATGACAAACAAATAGAAGTGTAGGTCACCCACCAATGCGATGGGTCGACGACGTAAATTCGCAGGGAGCGATCTGCACAGGACCGAACCGAGACAAGTGGCATACATGAAAAGAACCTATACTCAGCACTAGACAATGACGGGCTGGTGATCAAGAGGACTTATTAAGACCCCCTGAAAATATTTACATATTCCTGCAGCCGAGAAATTAATTGTGTGGTGTAACCGATAAGAAGTTAACTTGAGCCTTAGCTTTTCCTTAAATTTGGCTGACTTTTACAGAATACTTTTCTCAAAAATCTAATATAACAACAAAGCGTTACTCGGACAAAGAAGAATTGCAATATCATGATGAATACAGAGACTTTTCCTTTCATACAAAATAAAATCCGTAAAGTACCTATTTACTGAACAATGACCACGAGGGTGGCCACGTGACAAGCCTGTCATTATGATCAATACATACTATTCATTAATCTACATACATTCCGCAAAAACTGTAGTCGCTATACCAACTGATATTCACAGGATTTTATGTTATAATTTCTATTTAGTATTTTTTTAAACATTTTACAGGATTCCTGTACAACCTATGTAACAATCTGCGTAAACAAAACTATTGCAAAATCAAAACATATATTGCATTATTGTGTACAATATTTAGGTAGGTTGTAAGTCTTATGCACCGGATCCGGACTTAATAAACACGGGTGTGTGCAATGATATCGGTTAAAAGCGTTCTAGGTAAGTATTTGTTTTTTTTTTACTGTATAAGAAATTTTTATTTGAAGTATTGTCTTGGAACTAGAACTGAACAATTATATATATTTTTTTTTTTTTTTTTTTTTTAATGTTTGCTTTATTTACAATAATAAAATATAAAAACAAGGGAAGAAAAACTAAACATACTACTTCTAACTACTACAAATAGGGGCACTTAGAAAATCTTTAGAAAAGCCTAAAGATAATCTAAGTGCTCCAGCCCACTACCAGAGGGCAGCGTGCCCAGCATACTGGCCGCATTACCACGCTGGATGGCAATGCTGATACGTTGAGCCAGAAAAAGGCCAGCATTTTGGTCATGCGTCGCGTCAACCAAGATAATATAATAGTAGTACCTTTGATCTATTTTTCATTATTTTATTTAACCATCTTAAACACCTCGTCCTACTCATTTCATTTGAAGATTATATCCCTGCCAGATTGGTTGCCTGGAAGAGATCGCTTTTGGCGATAAGGCCGCCAATTAAGACGTAAATTTTAATTAATATGTTTTTTTTTTTCGTATTGTTTTATATATGGTGTTTTAATAAAGTATTCAAATTCAAATTTGTAAATCTATCTATCTATCTAATAGTACACTGGGTCTGTGGTTAGCCGTCGCAGTAAACAAGCCGAGTAGCTGTAGGTACTAACTTGATATTTCTTATCTCGCCTCTGGTACTCGTTTGACTGCATATTTGTGAGCGGGAGGAAATCAAATAGATGTGTGGTCAAAAATAGCTTTGACACAACGTACGTAGTCATTTGAGTGGAACTATAGTGATATGGAAGGTTCTTGGGGTATAATGTAAATGGAACTCTGTAAAACTTACCTTAGTAAGATATTTTACTTTTCATCCGTAGAAACGTATTCCTTGTTTAAACCATTTGAACAAACCATTGATTGATTGAATCTGTTCTGGTTTATAATAAATAGTTATGACTGGGCCAAACAGACAATTTTAAAATAAAACATTACATTCTCTAAAACAAAAAAAAAGAATTTATGCGATTTGTCTGGTTAGCCTTTCTATCGTTGAAGAATAAATCTCTGATAAATATCCTTATCGCAACTTTTTTTATCAGTCCTATTAAAAAGTATAACAAGGTATAATCCTATTGAGTACAGTATGCATCCATATGCCGGCAATTTTTAATGATCCGAAAAGTCTATTGTTTCCTGCTATACATTCAAAATTATGAAATTGGTATAATCAATTGAATTTATAAGAATAACATAAGGTTAAGCGCAAAAAACCTAGTAAAAGTTGAGTTCAGTATGTTTTTGTTAAAACAAAGATAATAAGCGTAAAGTATAATTTTTGTATGAGTACTTACTTTGATTCCCAAAAGATAATAACTGTTATAATTAGGTATAACAATTGATTCTGACAATATCGATTTAACAAGACGGATTGTTAACTGCCTTTAGAAAATAGACCCATTAAATAAAATTAACTAGGTCATCAATACTCCTAGTCATTAGTTACTAGTCATTAGTTAAATAGACAGGTAACGGCAGAAAATCGATTAAAATATCAAGCTAATTAACAGTAGGTATATCTGGCCATTTTATCAAAGAAAAACGATCTCAATTACTTAAGAAGTAGTTATTTTACGTATGGGTTTCATTAAAGATAAAGATAAAAGATAAAGAAAATTAGTGCGATACTTTCTATCTATAGTTTTCAAAGTACACACATTATCTAATTATGGTTAATGTCCTTTTCTACGTACTGGAACTGCCCTTTAGAAGGTTACAGCGATAGCAGTAAATCACTTCACACTCACACTAGTAATATAAATCCGTGAATATGTGTGTAAGTATGTTTGTCTGTTTTTCAAGTCCAAACGGCTGTTTTGTTTTAAAGGAATATTAGCAAAGAGATCAATCTATACATAAGTATGTATACATAAGTAATATTTAATCATAAACGAAAAGATATCTTCGTTTCAGTGAACTGTAAGTATTCAGACAGCCACAGAGTATATAAAAGTAGTCGCGGGGCGATTTCTACTTGTAAAAGCGCCTTACAGTGATGCAACCTGAGCCGTGCTGAAACTGTAATCTTTTCAAACATCCGCTTAGGTGACAAGTAGAGTTAGAAGCTTAGCAATGTATTTATAAATATATTATATACTAGTGGACATCCGCGCCTTCGCTCGCATTATTTCAGGAAAAAAAGTAGCCTATGACACTACCAAGACCTCATACTACTTACATACCAAAAATCATGATGATCTGTTCAGCCGTTGTTGCGTGATGAGCGTTTAAATAAACTGACAAACAGAAAAAAAGAGACGCAGATAAATAGAGAAACTGACAAAAAGTATAAAAACTGCAGAAACGAGTTTTATTATCGATAAATGTATACCCAATTTTTTTTTTTATATCTTCAATGTTCAGATGACCCTCTTCAACATTATTATATGGAATAGATATAGATATGTAGATATATGTATAGATTTTTATAAGAAAGGCTTTATTTTCATATCCTTTTTCATTATTCAATCATTTACGTTACGTATTTGCACGTGTTCAAATCATTCGAACCACACAGTACATTTTGATGCAAAAGTATTAAGTACTTACTTAGAATTTATATAATAGTAATAAAAACCTTACGTTAATCACCGATATTGAAATTATCTAAATTTTGAGTAAAGATTAAAAGCTTAGTGCTCATAATTGCAAAATCACGTAAGAACTGCTGATAAGAAATAGATCTGACGACGCGAAAAAAGATTAGGCAAAACAATTGTAGGCAATAAAATCGCATTACATTATTTATCGTATATCGATAAAAAAAACAACCAGTTTACAAAACCGGAATTGCAAAAGCAGCTTAAATAATGCGAGTCGTGTGAATCATTCAATGACACTCTAAAACTTCTTAACACCCAGATATGAAAACTATAACAAAATCAACGTCGTATAACTCTTAAAATCTTAATTAAAACAAACCTACTTTCAAAGCAAATACAGTCAACATTTATTTATTTTTGTTTGGAATATTCTGATTCTAGTAGTTGTTCTAAATAAACAAGCTAAAATAAAGTCACATTTAGAACACTTCTAGACTATTACAAGTGAGTGAAACTTTAGCTTGCAAGCTCAGTGGTTTGTTACGGGTGCAGGTGCACTAACAAACAAAACCTCGTCAAGGATTCCTACTTTAGCATCAAGTTACAATGCACTCAGTAGGTATCTAACGTCTTTACATATTGCAAAACTAACGCTGATATTATTTATGAGAATACATTTTTATTTACAATGACTAATTTGTAGATTTTAGAACACCTGCTAAATAGTTAAATTATATCCGTTGTCATTTGTCAAAAATAAAAAGATACGTTATAAGCTGCATGAGAAAAATGCGCTAATCTGGAAGCACGTGTAACAAACTAAATAAGGAAAACTATTGTTCTTAATGTACTCAGATGGCCCTGAAATAGAGAAAGGAGGAATAAATGTAAAACAAAAACCAAGGCTAAGGCCTAACTAGTTTACGAAACAGATCAAACATTCAAATTGCTACCGATGCTATAAAAAACATCAATATTGAGAAACCAATGATTTCGGTGAAAACACTCATATTTTGTGCGATGAAGAAATACATTCGTAGCGGCTACTACATAGGTACTGCTGGCAAAATGTTACTTGTTTCAAAACTAAATTAACATTACCTGATTTTACAGAACGAATTTATAATAATAATAATAATAAACCGCAGGGGCGACTTTATGGCGAGTCGTCGGTGAGTGGCGTCACCGCGGACCCCGATTCCCTGGGGGCTAAATGAGACCTCCTGCCTCCCGGCTTGCCTTGATTGGCCGTCCGGGAGTGGAAGACGCAAGAGCTAAGTACCTAAGCTCCAGGGTGGAAGTGTTAAAGGGCATAACGCCGCTAGTACCGCTCAGAGAACGCGCAGCACACCTCTCGACACCCTAAGCCACTCACACCAATGTTGCCCTTCCGGCGTCATCTTAGGCTGCCTTTTGTGGAGGGCCCATTTAGTGAGTGGCAAGTCATCACCCGCTATAATTTTTATGAATGAGGCATAACTGGCGGGTGCCGTTCCTCGTACAATAGACCAGTTTAATTAAGTCAATGAACAACTCAACACAATAGCCTGTAACATTAATACCATGTCTGCAATAGTTACTTTATATACCTAACATCCTCTATCTGTAATTTTTACTTAATTTTAAGTATAATATTGTAAAAGGCCTCTCAGTGTTGGCTACGGCCCCACTGATGCCTTAAAAATACCGGGCGTAAGTCCCGAGAATCTGTGAAGAGAAATAAATAATAATAATAATAATAAGTCTTTATTTCAGACAGCAGGGTCCATAGGAAGGTTCACAAAAGTACAATATAAAGGCATAAAACAAGATTAAATTAAATTATGTAGAAATACAGATTACGTGACAATATCCAACCATTGCTGGTATGTTACAGTCATGTGCATGCGGTCAGACAGACTCTTAATAATACTGTTTTTACAAATTTCAACTCTGGACATAAAAGAAGCAATCCAAGCAATTTATGACAATAAGGATAACAACATGCATTTTCGAATTGAGTTTACAACCATTAAAACTGTTGACAATGGGAAAACCATGGTAATTATCGACCACATAATATTTAATTAAACATGATAATCCTAACCAGTGAGGAAAAACACATACCTATAAAAATACGTAAATACATGTGTATTCATTTCGATTTTAATTCAAAATTTCATTTATTTTCATCACAAGAAATGTAACAGTGATTTGCCAAATATAACTTAATTCTAACAAAATTTACTTAATAGTTGAAGCCAAGTATATTTATGGACACAAATATAATATTTTATATTTTATACATTGCATTTTTGTGGCACGCATCTCCTACACTGAGAGAGATCTCGTGGTGTAGGAGAGTGCATTCTCCTCAAGGTACAAAAATATATACTTATGTTGTTACAGCTGTTCACTAATTAATTTGTTTTTGATATGAGGTAAGTTTGCAATAGATGTGAAAAATAAGATTGTTATAGTCCATTTCATATAGCAAGTCACCTGTGACAGGTCAGTAGAACGTAAAAGAACATGTACATAAATTATTGTGACGTCATGCTCATGTTGAAATATTTCTATTTATTAGTGAAAACATTATGTAAGTTAACAAAAATAACTATTAATATAAACAGTAAAAATTATAAGACATCAAATAAAGGGTATTTTTCGCGTGTACATACTCGCATTCAATGTTACAAAAAAATAAAATATTAAATTTCATCGCACAGCAAAGTTACGTACTACTGCTAATTGTGACGTCATTTTCGTAGGGTTGGGACTTGGTAATCGATTATTTTTGACATCAAAAAAATATCGCAAAAACAAGTATTTATCATTTCGATCTATCAGAGATAATGATTTATGTACTTCAAGCACAATGATTTTATGCGATTTTTTATATTAAAATAATTAAGGAAGGTATTTATGAGTTTTGTATCATAAAAAATATAGCGAAAAACATAAAATTTTTGTGTATCATAATTTCATTTGAATAATTTAATATATATTTTGGCTTCATATATATTATACTGGCAATATTTTTTTATCAAAACTGTATTCTTTACTTCTTCTCAATTTGTCCCTTCCTTAATTTATCTGTAGGAATTTATTGTGGGTTCGACGAATATTATTTTGTGATTGTCGGTAATTCACATAACATTTTTAGGATAGGCAGATGAAAATAGCCATAAGTAACTACAATCGATAATCGGTAAATTTCTAATTCGAATTACTGCAGTACATCATTACAATTGTCAAAATGATATTGACAAGTGACGTTTTATATGTGTCACAGGTGCCTTGCTATATAAAATGGATTATAGTCACTGGTGGCCTGTTGGAGGCATGAGGCCAATGGTTAGTCACAGTTGCGCAACGCGTAGTTTACTGATACGTACTCGGAAATAACAAAACTAATTTGTAATGTCTATAATTACGTTGTATGGAAAACAACGCGCCCGAACAATGAACAGGGATATTATTATAAATGAAGATAACAGTACATAATTTAAAATTTTGTTCCTCTTTGTATACCTACGTCTTTTTCTTTGTTTGTTTTCCTGCCTTCTTGTACGTGCGTGACGTCACAGCCAGCCCCAACGGGAGACCAGCGCTGGTTGCTTCCACACAACCAGCATTATGCTGAGTTGGGGCTGTGTTGTGGCAGATTTTTAGGTTTGTTTATTATGTTTTTACTCCTGTGTGTTCTTCTGTTAAATCTGTCACAATAAATGTTTTCTTTCTTTCTTACATATGTCCTCAGAATATTCATTACCAATCCAAATTCCAAATCATTACATCACTCGAACTATTTAAAAGATAATTTCAAATCAACCTATTATATACTTAACCAGTACAATGTCGCTTCAGAAATATGTATGTAATGATATTTTACTCATATCCCAAAAATTAGATACCGAAGTAATTTCTATGAAACTTTAACTGTTCCCCGAGTTGAAATATCACAGATTTCAGAAGAGATCAGAGCCAATATGCTAGAATAAATCAAATAAGTACTTTATTCTTATTATAAATTCTAAATTAACTGTGCCAATGAGTTAATTTCCATATCCCTCTACATTCCTGTGCGAAGAATCATCCATTGCTACTCATTAGTTAGTTTGAGCGATTGATGACGCATCCGTCACAAGTCAACAACTGCATACATAATAAAATTATAACAAGTTTTTGCCATCACGCGTCACTGTTCACACCATCTCACGACTGACGTATTATCTTTTTATTACATTGTTTTATTTTCAAATAAATGTATATAGTATAGAATACCAGCTTGCGATACCATAGTAGTACGCTACCGAGTGACGTTATGTTACCCAGGACTTGAGTAGCCTGGTGCACGGCCTTTGTAAAACAGACCATAGACCTTAGAAGACACCCTATCAGAAATAAGGTTCTAAGGTCGATAGGATACTAAGAATCTCTGACTGAATAATGCGTCACTGTTTGGCCATCTCTCGCGTGACGTCAGTCTCGTCCGATAGCACAGCGAGGGTCGATGAGTCAGGCAGACTGTAAACAGAGGCAGTGACTCTGTCTTTGGCTGTCAGGGCATCACTTCTCGGTACTTGTCTGTACCATCATACCATGCTGACTCATACGTTCTTGTATTCAACTAAATTAAGAGTAGACTAACCGACGTATTCATTTAAAAATATCATTGATTAAACAGCTGTTCGGTTAAACAGTGTTTTGTTTTTTCACACGTTATTTTCTCTCATGACTAGTTATGACAACACGTGAAAATGACAATGTACTGTCTAACTAAGAGGCTGTTTAAGTGATCGGGTTTTTCACGTATTGTGGTATTCAATTAAGACATAGGTACAATTCTATGTATGACGGTAAGTCTTCATAAATGTTTGGTGGCTAATAAAATGACCAAACATTTAAACAATAAAATAGAGACATCATAAAGTTTGTCGTCAATAAACAAATAACTTCGATCGATGACGCTTACCGTTGTTTTATAGTTAAATGTGTAACAACAAATCAATTTCACATTACAATGATTTCCCAATCATTGTAGGCGGTTACAGACAGCTGGTGCAGGCAGATGTTTGTACATATATTCGGAGGGAAGGACGATATGTCATCAACTCTCTATTTCGGGGACAATTCTGAGGGGAAGATATCACTATTATCGTGTAACGGTTTTGGGCGATTGTAAAGATACCGTTTCTAACAAAAGAAATTATTTTATGTGGGCTATGATTTGAGTAAGCATTACATATGCTTGAATCCCGATTATTTTTAAATTTCAGCAGTTGGCATTTACGAGAACAAGTACTTTGTAACAAAACAATTATACTTTTACAATCACCAAAATGTACCCCTTAAGTATTTTGCCAACGACCTTACTAACTAACTTCTTACCATCCCAATTCTTCGACCACATTTTTCTCTAGCAAAACATGAACGCCAGTAATGCACTAGCAAATACCTATAAACCTACATGATAGACTCCAACAAAGCCTGGAGAGGTTCCAGCGGTCGAGAGAGCTCTTCTGCTAGATCGCAGATACTGGCACGTCTCTCGTGACCTACTTCAGCGGGCCGATGTAACTTGTACCAGTGTTGTTCTGCTGATAGCTTGCGATTTTATGCTCGGGTCACTCCACTTGTTAGATATATAAGTGCATTTATTTATTGGCCCACAATATTTAAAGATACCGTTCGTTTGGCTGATAGGTGATTCTCCTGTTATGATCCTATACCTAATAATATTTTTGGCGTAACTTAATCAAATATAACATAATATTTAACTTTACAGTATACAGTCAGACATTAAACCAACACTCGTTCAAGCGACACTGTGGCCGAAGATGTTGCATGCATGTACTGGAATAAACTGGCCAGCATATCGGTAACTATGCGAACTTATCTATAATTTAAGAATATGTATTTGACCCTAAAAAGTTACATTAATTTTGAAAAATTTCATAAAAAGTATTACTTCATTTATATTAAATTAAAAAGAGTAAATGAATTCAGTAAGTACGTAAATTAATCCAATGCGTCATAATTACGCTTCGCTCATTTAACAAAGTCCATGACCTGTCAGTCGTTCATCACAACATCGAGAACATCGTAAACAACTCGAAGCAAACACAAACAAAAGCAGAACGGCAAGAAAATGTTTTCAAAGTTGTTCTCCGATATTAAATAACAGTAATATGATCCGCAGACGGTGACCTAATCTGAGCTATGTAGTCATGTAGAACAAACAGGGAAAAGCGGTTATCATGCAGATACGAGCAGTGCTGACAGCAGGACAAATAACAATGTGGAAAAATAACAGACGAGTTTAATTCGTAATAATTGTAATCATAATGTAGGAAATAGTTTTTGCACGTTACATACAATGCTTGCACAATCTAGTTTTGTGGATGATACAGCGTAAATATTTATTACGATTGCTTATGTAGCACATACTCTTACTCATACACGCAATTGTTTTTTTGATTCGTTATTTTTTTTACTAAACTTGTCATCGAAGACTCATTTTTATTGGCTGTTACAAATGGATATACGAGTACGAATAGAGTACGATTAAAGAAAAACAAAACTGTAATCAAATAGAACAAAGCCTGAACCAGGGACCGTATTATCTAGGAGAACAATCACAAGTTAATATCAAGTCCGAAAGCCCCCTGGCCTAGATTCAGTCTCATCCTGACCTTTTGCACTACTTAGTAGGTTTTCAATCCCTTCAATACAATAAAGACGCCCACTTCTCTGCCATTTCCTTACCGAGAAACTACTGCTCTGCATTTGATAAAATCTATGAACCCAATTACATTGGAATAAGGTTGATTTTACTGAAATTTTCAGCAATATACAGAGAAGTATTTAGGGTGAGAGCTGTATTGTCTACACGTCCCACGCAGCCAGTCAATGTAAACGACCGACTCAGATCAGAAGGAATTGCACTGGAAAATACTGCTGAATCTTCATTCTAAAATACAAGTTACTTTTACAACTTCTCATTTACATTCTTATGTTTTTTATTAAGTCAATACCTACTAGGCATTTTATGAACTAGTGGTACCCCGCGGAGTCCCCAGTCCTAATAAATAATAATAAGAATACCCATGTATTAATACAGCATCTCATATAATCCATCCAGTCCCTTATAATATTGACGCAATTCGATGAATCAGTCTTCCATCACCAATGTTTGCATCGCTCACAGTAAGCACGCAATTTCACAACAGGCTGTGTTTTATGGTTCAAATTCCAAATGTAGATTGTACAGAATGATTAATCGGCCCGTAGTTGAAGCGTCCGTAGCTCAGCTAAAGGAGGCAATCGCATGCGATTACCAATGTTAAGTCAGTCCTGGGATATGTGACCGAAAAGTGGCATTCCATGGAAAGAAAGAAAGAATCGGCCTGCGGAGCTGACACCTAGTTAGCTGCTTCAATAAATGCCACTACGAGCAATGGCGCGGGCTTATTCAATTATATACTGAGTGCTCAATTATTATGGCTTATTTAATTATTGCCTTGTATTGCTTATCGAGTATTGTTATATTTAACGGCGGTGCAGTCGTAAACCTGATATAGCGGTGAATATCGACAGTTTTTGTGTTATATTGTCATAACAATACAATTAATTGTGGCTCGGTGGCAAAACGTACGCCTTGCAATTTGATTCCTCCAGACCGATCCCATAGGATCTCAGGTTTACGACTGCACCGCCGTTAAATATAACAATACTCGATAAGCAATACAAGGCAATAATTAAATAAGCCATAATAATTGAGCACGTGAATGTTTGCTAAAACTGTTTTTTTTATATTGTAGGTACATTTACCGATGCGTTTCATACAATGCATACTTTAATTTACCTGTTACCTTATTGGTAATGAAGCACTGGTAAGATTGTTATATTAATTTTCTGTTATATGTGTGTTAAAATTACTGAAGCGAATTTAATATTGAGAAACTTTTTGCAGTATTTTGCATAGAAACAAAGGAAATTAATTTTATGTATAAACAATGAAGCTTTTGAATAAATCATTGTCCCATATCATGAAGTACTTAACGTAAATTAATTATATTTTTATTGTTTTTAATCAGTACTTAAAACGGACTAGACAATTTTATAGGCTAAAATCCAATCTGATGGGACTAAATTGCACTATCTTTAGTCCTCATTATCAAAAGTTAGTCTGCTGTCTGTGATATCAGCTCATCCTTAACATAATGTCAGATATATACTTGTAGGTATAATCCTGGTAATGACGTACTTTCACATCAGAACTATGCAGTCTTTTCAGACAATGTACATACATTTAGGAACCTAAGTACATACCTGAGTATGTCTAAATTGGCTAAAAAAATTCAGGGATATTGACGCCAGTTGCAACTACATAAAATTGTATGTCATAACAAATGTCTTAGCCTTAATCTTTGCTTTTGGCTATGTTTTGAGTCATTTGGAAAACACATACACAATAAGACTCTCTGTCACTGCTATTAGGCAGAAGGTAGTAGGAAGATGATCCCACGCGTGGATATATGGATAAAGTCAAAACGCGGTCAAGAACGACTGTAACCGTGGCCATTGTGTGCCACTATAAATAGCCTGACAATCATAGACACGATGATAATGGACGCCGGCCACAAACAACACACACAGGCAACGAACACTAAATAACTAGCATTACAACAATACACACAATAATGAGAGGGTCGATAATGTTGATTTTAATTTAACCCAAATAGGTATAGGTACCATTGTTTTAGTTGGATATGTTAGACTTGGAAATGATTTCTGAGTTTGTTGAGCACAAAAATAAATAATTTATAATCACTGTCAACATAATCTGTAACGTCTCAACAAAGACCTATTGAATAATCATACAAAACCAAATGCGTCTTAAGAAATGCCAGATTTATTATTCTGTTTCCATCACCCGAATTGGACTTTAGCAAAACATAAAGATGATAATGTTGGCTTTGCAGTCAATTAGCGTCCAAGGCCGTGTCTCAGGGTTGGCCAAATATGTACAAACGAGAAAAACCCATACCTATAGCACACAGTTCACAAATTTGTTCCATGTTGTCCTCGTCAATTCACCTCACATGGCATTAAAATCCAATATGCAGACTATAAACTGTGTATTATTTACCTATAACCTAAAGCCTACTGAGGCTTTGTTTAGGTACTACATCTTCTTCTTATATATAAAAATGAATCGCAAAATGTGTTGGTAAGCGCATAACTCAACAATGCCTCAACCGATTTGGCCAATTCTTTTTTTTAAATATTCGTTGAAGTTCAAGGATGGTTTTTACGGCGAGAAAAATTCGAAAAAATACCGGAAATCTCTAAAAACCGCCCTTTTATTTTTCCCATACAAACGTTTTCTAACTAACTAAAGAGCAAAAGAGTCAACAGGCAGGACGAAGTCTGTCGGGTCCGCTAGTAGCAATATAAAACTTTTATTTTTATAGTCGCGATAGTTTGCACAAATTTCAGATTTATGTATAGAGATAGCAAAACGTTTAACAAGTTATCGTAGTACTTGATAAACGCTAACAACGCATCGAATCGCAATCTGCCAAAGACATCCCTATTTATCAGACTGCACACACACATCGATCGTAAAATTGTCATCCCACAGGCGCCGAGTTCGATTCGAATCAAATCGAATTAATCATTCGTTTGATTCCACCGAGCTGTCGCCCACATGTTTACAGTGGGGCCAGTGACGTCATCCTTACATTCGATAGACATATTATTTAACTCGATACTCACTCGATTATTATGAAAGCAAACGAGCAAATTAGATTGCGAAATAACTCGGAGGATAACAGTTCTTTGATAACTTCACAAGATACTTAGATTATTTTGATAAGATTTATGAACTAGGTAGGCCTGAACAATTATTTTATATTATAATAACTAACGATTGATAAATAATAAAAAAAACTTAGAACAGGAATCGTATCAAGTGCCATTTAAAACTCCATTTTATAGGCTGTTGCAATCCGATGTCTATTTCAAATCCATCCTACCTACAATATATATGCGTATGTAACCTTGGAATTGTAATAATCTGGTTATCATTATCAGACACATTTTTTACTTTATCATTAATTGTAAATGTCATACGTTTTATTCAATATAAATAATGATGCCATTAGTTTTTATAATCTTTCATGCTAGATATAGACAACAAAACCACACAAATTTATCACAATAATTTGCAAGACTACTACAGTACTATAAGCTTCTAGAACATTATATTACAGTCAATTATATAGAAATTCATAATTACAAGATAGATTAAGCTTTCACTTATCATGCAAAAGGAAATTGGGTCGACTCTTAATAGATCCAAGTGATGGGATAATCATTCTTACTCACTTACTTAATATGGAACATGAATTTCTATTCGCGAGGCCGAAAAAAATTACATATTAATAATAAATATTTCAGGACATATTTGTATACATTTTACATAGGTATGGTTAGACATATTAGTAAAAAGGATAATATTTAAAAAAAACATATGCTAGAAAACACTACATGTATGTATATGTACCAAACCAATATAAACTTCAATAAAATCCATATACAAAAGTATACAATAACTAAGATTTGATAAGTTTGTATTTTATAATACAAACAATATCTGATTGGATATTTTCACGCTCCGCTTTGAAACGCTTGAATATAGATTGTTTTTTTTTATCGAATCTCACCCTGAGCTCCTACTGATTCACCTTTGACATATGAACTAGTCTAATTTCTATTGATCTTATTAAAATTATACTTCAATGTGTGGTTATTTCGTCAATTTTGTCAAGCATGCGGGAAGCGGGCGATATTCTATTTTATGTACCTACTTCGGGAATATTGAACGATGGACATAATTGGAGTTAATTGATATCTATACTAATATTATAAAGCTGAAGAGTTTGTTAGTTTGTTTGTTTGAACGCGCTAATCTCAGGAACTACTGGTGCGAATTGAAAAATTATTTTTGTGTTGAATAGACCATTTATCGAGGAAGGCTTTAGGCTATATAACATCACGCTGCAACTAATAGGAGCGAAAAAACAATGGAAAATGTGAAAAAAAACGGGTAAAATTATTCATCTTTGAGGGCTTCCGTTGCGTGAGCTGCGAAAACGGTTCAAGTCTTGGGTAACAGCTATAATTTATAAAGCTGAAGAGGTAGTTTGCAAAAATAAATACGATGCCCAAAATAACTATTCCACGCGTACAAAGTCGCGCGCACAGCTAGTATCCAATAAAACCCTGCGCCATGCAGGCCCGCTGCCATATTGGTCACTTTATAAGGGCTGCTTCTAATTTAGTTAGATATTCGATTGTATGTTTTATTTGTTGAACATTGTATTTTAAATGTGTAACACACAACAATGTCTATACAATGTGTTGTTTATACAATGGAACAATATCGTCAAACTAAAACAAACTACTGCTACGCTACGTATTTTTACACGCGTATTTTAATCATTATAACTAGCAATCAAAATCAGATTTGATTTCTTTCCACGAAAAAGCAACTAAAACTTGGAAAACCACCTGCCAAAATAAACCAAAACACAGACATTCGTATCCATTTTACAATCCATAAAGCTATATAAACTAGGAAGAAACGGTAGGTACGTACTTATCTGTTCGTGAATACCGCGGAAGCTACTATTTCGAGCGCATTACGAACCCAAGATTGCATCACTACGAACATTGTTGCGATGTTTCGTTGTAAAACATCATTCTACATGCATTGATGTCTTTATTGCCCTGTTTATATGCAGTTTTTATAGTATACATATTGGAATAAAATACCGGTTTTTAACTTGCACGTTTGACAGTTGTTTGTTACAAGATGACAGCAAAGATATGAAGACTCAACACCGTGTTAATAACCGACAGATCAGAATATTAAATACTGCTCGCATATGAGTTCCATAGAATAAATCACATAGAATTTCAAACAATATTGCATTATTTTTCAGCATTTGAATTTAAAACTTATGTACCTAGTTTACCATAATATTAAACGTTCACATTTTTGGCAAGAGATTCTACATCGGAATGTTCTTTCCAAGAAAGTATTAAGAGCTGGTGCTAAACTAAACTTGTTTATTCATTGTGTTTTTTCCGAATGATAGCACAAAATGTCCTTCTCGTCGCTAGATTACTTTATATTCTGTTATTTCTCCGTCTAGAGGTACAGTATAATAAGATTCCATTGTATTTGCATAGATAAAGCAGTGATGACCGTGACGATCTGCCGACCACATTTTTTGCCTTTTTATGTCGACGCGTAATATTCACAGCTTAAAATTCAGTCGTTTTGGGTAACATATACCGCGCCGAACGAAAACAGGAGCTTCAAAACAAATAAATAAATAAGCAGTACATTTCTTTAGGACGCTTTAGTGTGTACAATGATGTTTTTGATATTTTTAAGAACGCAAATAACCCGTATTTCACGAGGCTGAGTTAAGAAATTAAGTTATTCTTACTATTTCTCACCTCATCGAAGTTATCAACCATGAAGCATATGTGTGGATAGGTCATCTCTTCTCCCTCGCCTTTGGTGTCCATTTTCCGTCTGCTCGGAGATGCGTACACCTGCAAAACAATACACAAATATTTAAAAAAAATCTAGTAAAATAGGTTCGTATGAGAGTAACTATCTCATAAGTCTTAGAGTTTTTATACATAGCTGTGGGATTAATAATAATAATAATTTACTTTATTCACACAAAAATCCTTAGACTAGTATACATCATTTGTACTTAAAGAAAATTGGATCAGACAGGGTATATAAAAAATGAGTAAATGATGTTGACTGTGATCCCCACACTAGGTTACCCTGTGTCGTGGGAATCACTCTTTCTCTTTGAAAAGGAAATATCTAAACATAAATGATAGGAAACTATCATATACATAATATTATATAGGATCTGTATAAGTATAGATAAGATTGTGTCATGGATTAAGTTTTTATTATTATTGTTCGTCTTGCTTCAAATCAAGACAACAAAAAAGTATTTTACCCACATTGAATTGAGTCAAATATGAATCCTTGATAAATTGGCTACAAATACCACTATAAGAATATGAACAAGAGGTAATTAAAATGTCAATTAACAGCCATAGCAAATAATACAAGTATGTACAATATGTAGGTACATATAAACACAGCTGCAAGATAACAATAACACCAGCTGCGACCGGATGCAGGATTACTGTTTATTAGCAAAAACATGGTTTATGTGATAAGTTATAACTTATGGGATGGAGGAAATGCCACACATTTTATAGCTTTGTTTCATACCTACACGGATCAAAGGCAAAGGACAGATTTTATTTTACGATATATCCGTAAGAAAATAGACGAAAGTTTTCAAAACGAGGTTGTAAACTTTTAAGTAAAATTATATGTCGTATTAAATATTATAAGATACCCAACAAATATACAAATGTATAATATCGTGTATATGCAGTATCATATACCTATGACAAGAAGATATGAAGTTGTACTTCTGACCATCATTGTTACGTGTTGTTACCAATAAAACCTTCACAAGGTATTGAGAACTTGATTCTTACAAACGTTACAAAACGTTTTATTGTAACTTGATACATATTGCACTTGCACATACCATAACTCATACCATTCCACAAAATGCGATAGTGTGTTTGTTGCTTTGTTAGTTTCTCTTTGACGCAACGGAGTGACAGATGACCGCGATTTTGCTTGGAAGAGATCACTCAAGGTGTTAAGGCCGCCCTCTTGTAAATACAAGACCTTTAAGTCCTTTTTTGAGTTTAAGTCCTTTTATTATGTTCATTTATATTTTTTGGTGTGCAATAAAGTTGTATTGTATTTTGGCAATGGTGGTACATAATTATAAGATCCTAGGAGACAACCTACTTTTTTATCAAGACGACACGCGGACACAGCTGCGGCCATCCACTAGTATCTACTTAATATATACATATATGTATAATACATTTCACACAGTTATGCTTCAACACGGTCCATCCATCTCTACATATGTATTTATGTAGGCGACTACCTTTGCAGTTTAGATAAGAAATGCTAACCGACGCCCAGATAATCTCAGGCACACACATAGGTAAGAGTATAATATAACATGATATTTACTTTGCCCGTTGACAGTTGTCTTGTATAATGTCGAACCTGCTAATGATCGTTGTTTAGCGAACGTACGCGAGCCAAGATGGCCGATCGATTGTAGTGGCAGATTAGAGAATTTTTTGTGGTATAGTGATTTGTAAAATAATCTAATACTAATTAGAAGACTTTTAGCGGTTAGTTTCTACTGACCCTAAGATACTGCGCAGCCAAAATCCCGAAGACTTTTAGCGGTTAGTTTCTACTGACCCTAAGATACTGCGCAGCCAAAATCCCGAAGACTTTTAGCGGTTAGTTTCTACTGACCCTAAGATACTGCGCAGCCAAAATCCCGAAGACTTTTAGCGGTTACTTTCTAATGACCCATACATACTGACCTGGAATTAAGGTATTTTAGCTTATGTATATTGTATAACATGTATATTATCTTACATTAGTTTAAAATTGCTTGTAAAGTTTCATACACTGACTTTTTGTGGTATTTAACACCTACTGCTTATGTCTTCTAGCTTCCTACTCAAGTATTAATTGCTTATTGTTTAAAAAAAACCCGCCAGGTGGTGTAATAAAATATTGTTTGATAGAGATGTACACACATATAATTACGTGCCCAACTGGCGTGTGAATAATTTTCGAAGGACTTTCCCACGGCTTCAGGCCTTGTATATGTTTGTATGCAAGTATTGTTGAGTGTGCATTCAATGGACACGTTCCTATTAGTCTCAGTCAAATCCGGGGAAATATAACCGATTTTTGGACATTCCTCACATGTTTTACCAATTATGTATTATCAAATCGGATGTCAATGGAATGAGTCTTTTCTGTTTTGTTATATTGCATTCTATAGTGAAGCTATTTCTTTTGTTTTGGTATACTGCTATTGTTTACCATAATTCAATGTAGTGCAGCCGTAGATATCGATTCAATCAATCAGTCAATTCAAAGATAAAAGTAGATCCACGTAAGAATAACAAGATTGCATTTTTTAGATAGCACACTTCATAAGCAACCAACTGCGCATAAGTTTTAAATGGCTTAAGACATACATATCTGTTTTATCTGACACGCTTCAAGATGTTTTCGCGTGCGATTGGCCGACTTTATATCGAGGGTTTGCTCGTAAAATGTTCTTGTCGTTAATAAACCGGGTCGTAGGAATCCATCGCGCTGTCTTCACGAACCTCGGACCTAACGTGCGATTGATTGGAACCTCCGCCTTTTACGGACGTATTTATTGCCTGAACCGTTGCTACTTTTTACACCTTAGCGAAAGACCCTTCGGAAGGAAAACGGATGACACGACTCGGGGGATTGTAATACTTATAACAATGGATTAGGGTTGATATTGGTGAAAGGGAGCGGGATCCAGGTACACAGGTTGTTCGCCTTGACCTGGTTCAGACAGGCGCCCTGCGTTGAAATATCCTTCGCTTATTGTTTACTTACTTATTCAGGGGCTTTGTCCGAAATGGCGTTTTGTTGGCAACCTTAATTTGAATTGTGCGAGTTAATCGAGTTGGTTATGAAGCGTTCATTATGGGCTTGTAAATGGGGCGGCAGGAAGGCGCGCGGAATAACGTACATATTACAGTACGCTCCAATAGATTTTGGAATATCACATTTGATGCTTTACCTTTTCGCAGTATTCCATATACCTATGGTTACATTTTCCCAAAGTCTTGTGCGAACAAGAATATACGAGTTTACCTACTTATTTCTGAAAAGTTAGACCGTAATGAGTTCTGACTCCAAATATTTTTCTGGACAAGCTCTCTGTGATGTATGTATTATTATTGCCAGAATTCTTCAGCCATGCGCTTGCATCTCACATATAGTTGCTCGTACGTACGACATGCTTAATTTAGGAGCAAGGAATGGCATTCGTCAATGAACTGACCTGTCCATATAACCGCTGCAGGGCCACTGACCTATCTGAGAATAACTACGACCTAATAAACGATAGTATTGGAATAGAATATATGTATTATATCCGTTATCTAGTACCCATGATACAAGCGTAAGCTTAGTATGGGGCTAGATGGCGCTGTGTGATATGTCCTGAAATGTTTATTTTTTTATTTTTTTAGTATTGGATTTGTGCATGTGATTTACCTTTTTACAAGCCAGATAACCATATTGGAACCAGGGTAGTGGTTTAGAAACTCTAGTTCAGTCTGTAGTTCTGTACCGAAATCTACTCTATAGAAATGAAGGAATCAACGTTTTAACGATACCTCGCGATTTCCCAACATTTAAGGGCGCCAAAAATGTAGTAATGAAGCTAATTAACATTCCAACAAAATCGTATTTCCAAAATTCAAAAACTATAATTATGTATTTCTATCGTATTAGAAAGAATGTCCATCAGACATGTTTAGTTCAAGGTCATGTAAAATGACTCAGGCTCAACTTAAATATTTTAAGGAAGGGAAGTTGCTTTTAACAAAATTACAAAGAAATCATTAGTTGAGTACTTACAACGAAAGCATGAGTTAATTAGCCAGTTCAATGCAAAATATTTATGAATTCGTTAATTTATTTTGAATCGGTACTCAGTAATACTCGGTCATTTTGTAAAATATCACTTTACTGTCCAATTTAAATACGCTAATAAACAGTGTCCCAGGTAATGATCAGCATCGTTTGTTTATTCGTCTTCAAATTGTTTGTTGTTATAACATTCATTAAAATAAAAACCTGGCAGAGTTTCAATTAGATTGTATAGTTTACCGCGTGGGAGAATGGAAGTGGGTTTCCTATCGATGTGACCAAATCCAAGCCGCTAGTACTCTATGTACGTTAGCACCAAACCTGTTCCAAAGTTATAGAACTTGATCTTGGCATATTAATGTGCCTCGTTGGCGAGATATTTCCACATAAGCACATGACGGCCGAGTCAGAATTTAAACAAGAGTCATAAAGAAAATCTAAGAAACCGAATTCTAGAACAACTGCAATGGATTTGCGAGAAATAACTCGCGTGTCCGTTTTGCATAAACCAGCACTTCAGGGCTGCTAATATTCTAATTCAGCAAAATCAATGCACAGGCTATTTGCAGACTTGGGCTTCATATTTGAAGCCCAAGTCTGCAAATTTGAAGACTCAATTTGCGCAAACTATAGTTTGCGCAAATTGAGTCGGTAATATCGGATCTAAGTATAATAATAGGTCAACAATGTCGCCGTGTGGTCGCTGCCCTGAAATACCCGGATAGTGGCTGGACGCCCTCCAACACTAACCACCGATAGTGTCAATGCGTCATGTTTATTTGTATGTTCTATGCGCGGTGAACTCGACGGATATGCGCTCGTATTGTTTACGTTGCAGTCTCGCTAACATTGTGACCGATAACAACCCCCCAGAGATGTAAACACGTACCATTTTAGCATCGGAAGGAGTCTAGGAGTCTTCAAATGAACGCATAAGTGATTTCCTAGTGGCTACCCAGAAACAGTGCGGCGAGGCAGTGGAGCGTGACTCGGAGCTCATCCATAGCAAGTGGCGGGTATAACTTGGATATCCAAGCTCGGTTCCATTCACAGCGCCGGTACAGACGCGAGCTCCGAGTGCGGCCGCACCGAGCGCGGGGCGGGGGGCGCGGGGCGCGGGGGCAGCGCCGCGTGACGTCACGCCGCCGTAATCGCTTCCATTGAGCCGAGCGGTCCCGAGCGCGGCCGAGCGCGCCCGGCCGTGGCCAACCGGTGCTACATCTTTTCTTTTCTAGTACGCGTTTGCCACCTCGTACGCCCGCCCGCGGCGTCTCCGCTCTGCGATCGAATCGAATATTACCAATCTATTTAGTCGCGACGAGGCCGACGGCCGCTTGTGTACGTCCGTAGACGCGTATCGCCGAAACTCGCTCGCGATATCTTCCACGGGAAAGTGCGTTCGTGCAGTGAAGTGTGTGCTGTGTGTGGATCGTTTTCCATTTCGACCTCGTTTACGTGAGCGCGCGTCCACGGAGCGCGCCGGGCTTTCTACCGGGCGCGTGGACGGGAGGAATCGATGGGCCACGTTCCCGCCGAATGACAGCTCGCACATTGATCGGGTGAGTGTTGTGTGGCTCCAGCGGGCCCGGCCTCGCGTGGCGACCCGCCGCCGGCCCTCGCCGGTCTTTGAACCGTGCGCGCTCTATTGTCGCACACTAATTGATGAATCTTCGAGAATACAGTCGCGCCGGATCCCGATCGCATAACCTTGCACCGACCCTAACAAACTCAAAATCTTTCTGCAAGGAAGGCAATTGTTATCGGAATGTTTGTGTTAAATTAATAAATAATGAAATACCTACCTTAGGTACACATTTTATGAGCAAATAATATCTGCGTAGGACGCTGTTGTCATTGTTATGATTTTACAGAATTTACGCCACAAGTAGAACTTGGATGCATAGAATACCAAACCTGCACTGTTCGATAGAATGATTATCATGGAATCACCGATTTATTTTGATATTTGTGGGAAATCTCAAAATAATGTTTCTAATCTGTGATATAAAACACGTACCTACCTATAAACAGACAATTTAGTTCTCATTGGACTACTGAATTAATATGAAAGTCTATGTAATCGTAGTCTTATTGTAGTTTGTTTGGTCGTCGTATACAACATTTAGCTAAAATTGACTAAATTTGACTTGCCAAGCTATATGAGTGGTCAATTTCTGCTCAGTAAATTTCCAAGCGATCGCGCAAATTTTAAGCTTACAGATAAGTGAGCAGATGTAAACAAACAAACCCGAGCGTACGATCCAGTTTAAAATAAGAAAATTATTTGTACAAAATTGTGCGATAACTTTTCAGTCCATTGAGTTTCTCGTCATTAAAATATGGCTGAAATGAAATCTTCAGCAAAATGTACGTAAATAGGTGGTTTACCAGAGTCACTAACATCCCAATGTGTTTGCTTTGCAGGCTCGATCCAGCCGGCGGGCGAGTGGATGACGGTGTCGCGGCGCTCGCCAGACCAGCAGCCGCCGCCCAAGCAGATCAACTTCGCGGAGCCGCTGGTGGAGTCCGTGCGCGTGTACCTGGCGTGCTCCGAGCCCGCGCCGCCAGCGCCCCCCTCGCCGCCTCCCCCGCCCGCCTGCGATGTGCACATAGCCAGCGCGGACGCCGCTCGCGAAGACATCAAGGGCATCAACTTCGAGGCGCGCCTGGCGCGGAATGACCTGAACAACAACGGCCCGCGGCCCGCCATGCCCTCGCAGGCGGAACTCATGCAGCGGCAGCCGCTGCTGGCGCGCAAGGCGGCCGCGCCCGCGCCGCCCGCCGACGATTCGGACGGCGAGCGCGAGCCGCACTCGCCGCAGCGCCTCACCGGAGACTTCATCGTGGAGATCCCGGCCGGCGCCACGCGCGATGAGCGCTACCCCAAGGAGATCTGGAAGACCATCGTGTCCTTCCTGTTCTTGTTCTGCTGCGTGTGCGTCAACATGATGTCGCTGTCTCTAGTGCACGAGCGCGTGCCCGACCGCAACACCACGGCGCCGCTGCCCGACGTGTTCCTGGACAACGTGGCGGCGCGCGACTGGGGGCTGGCCGTGTCCGAGTACCTCATCATGGCGTCCACCACCGTGGCCATGCTGGTGGTGGTGTTCCACAAGCACCGCTTCATCGTGTCGCGCCGCCTCTTCTTCATCATCGGGCTGCTGTACCTGTACCGCTCCGTCACCATGTACGTGACGGTGCTGCCCATGTCCAGCACCACCTACTACTGCAGCCCCAAGAGCGCCAACAGCACCACGCCGCTGCTGGTGGTGCGCCGCATGTTCTACCTCATCTCGGGCTTCGGCCTGTCCATCAACGGCAAGCACACGTACTGCGGCGACTACATCTATTCGGGCCACACCATGGTGCTGGTGCTGAGCTACCTGATCGTGGCGGAGTACTCGCCGCGCAAGCTGTGGCCCATGCACTGGGCCATGTGGGGCTCGGCGCTGCTGGGCGTGGTCTTCGTGCTGCTGGCGCACGGCCACTACACGGTGGACGTGGTGATCGCCTACTACGTGACCACGCGGCTGTTCTGGACGTTCCACTCGCTGCTGGCGACGCCGCACCGCGCCGCGGGCCCGGGCCGGCACATGATCCAGCGCGAGTGGTGGTACCGCCTGTTCGCGTACCTGGAGCGCAACGTGCGCGGCCCGGTGCCGCGCCGCTACGACTGGCCGCTGCCGTGGCCGCGCACCAAGCTGTTCAGCCGCCTGAGCTAGTGACGCGCGCGCCCGCCGCCGCCCGCGCCCGTCTGACCCACCTTCTGCGAGTGCCGCTTCAGCACCTGCAGCTCCTTGGGGCTGGTGCGCGTGCAGATGGCCAACGTCAGCGTGTACTCGAACTGGTGCACCACCAGGTTGAGGTACACCGTCTCCTCCCAGTCGATCTCGGGGTCGCCGATGGGCAGCTTCTTCGAGTCCTTGCGGAACACCTCCACGTCGGTCTGCAACAAGCGCGCGCGTCAGTGTCGGCCGTTACTGAGCGAGTGTCGTTGAACTGATGACGACCAGTCACGGCCTACGACGGAACACGTTAACAGATTGTGTCCTGTGAAATATCTATGCGCGAGTTTCTGTCATTTTTGTAAATTGTGTATTTTATAAGTAGTTATGGAAGGATCAATCTCGAGTCCAAGAACACTATATTTACTAGCGAAATGAACTGTGATTATTGTTTGTTGCGTGAGTGGAGAGTCTCGACGCGTAGTGCATAATGACTTGTATTTACCTGCCTACTCTAAGAAATAATATTTTTATATTGTTTAACAATAAAGTAACTTAACTGTTTATACTTAACTGTTGTTGAATTCGTACCTTTTGTATTTCCGAGGATGTCTGATAGAATTTTGTAACTTTCATGCTATCCGAATGGTGCTAATCTAGAAATTAATCGATTTGCAAACTTAGTACCGCGAGTGGCCGGTGCTCGGAGTCTGCCATCATTCGACTCGTCACTTCACCTCATTACTTGGAAATCGGCTCGGCAATTTACAATGAACTCCTACATACATACACGTATCTATGGATTTAGTCTTGTCACTAGAACTGAGATGAGTAACTATGTAGTTGTTAGTTAGGTACATGGAACAATTTGCCATTAGTTGTAGATATCGTGTAACATGTTGCATGCTTTACTGGATTGTGCATACCTACTGATTGTCATTTTTATGTCAAACAACAAAAACTATGTATTACAATAAATACATACAGATTGTATCAGTAACTTAACTAAGAGAGTAATAAGTTATTTATTTATATGCATGTATTTGTAAAGTTAAGAAACTGTGTCAGTTGTATACTCTCACAGAGGTACAAAGCTATGTATGTAGCTCAAAGGAATACAAAGGACTTTATAATTGGTCTGTCTTCGTGAGAGCACACCACAGGCATGGAAATATATACTGCCTGGATAATAATATACTTAAATCATGTTCTAAATTGAATTAATCTACGATCATGTGACTTGTACTCTTTACATGAATAGTAACAAGATAACAGAATTTTTGTAACCAACACAAATATTTATGTATTATTGTATTCAACTTGCTCTCCGTTTCTTTTCTTGCTTTTGGATACAATAACTTTTGTGAATTAACAACACATTTTTACTGTGTCCAAAAGATAATGAAAGAGGCAGTGAAGTATGTTTTTCAATGCTGACTTTAGCAGCTATCAGTGAAATTGTTTGATTGCTCATCAAAGAACATAGTAGTTAGGAGTGAAAAGAACAGGTGCCTGTGACAGCAAAGAAATTTACTGATAGTGGTATTACAATAAAATAATTACCTCGTATTTGGGAAGGTATCGGGAGGATCCTTTGACGTGCCGCTTCCTGACGAAGAAGAGCAGGTCATCGCAGTCGATAGATTGCTCCTCTTGGAACAGGAAATGTCGCACGAACAGATCTGTCCAGTAGGTCGTTCCTTGTAGCACCACGAACCCACAATCTGGGGAAATACAACCATATTAATGGCAAACTCTCATCTTGTATTGATATTACAATAATAGGCATTTTTCGCGGAAATATTTGTAGCGCACAGGATATTTCGGATTGCACCATCATATATAAGAAAGTTTTTAAAAGAAGTGTGATATATTTGTCGCTCTGGTGACACAAATATTTTCGCAAGAATATCTCAATTGATCTCAGTGCATTATGTCGCATTTGTATTTCAATATAATTCATCATATTTTTCATTAAAAAAAATGTATTGTGAAGAAACACTGATGACTCGTTTTTTAGTGACTAGGTTTGTAAATACTAAGTCTTCACAAGCCATGTACTGATAGCATGAATTATATTGGAATCTACAATTTGTCATTAGACCACGGATAAGTAATATCAGTACTTGTCAATGTAATAAATCATGTGCATTGTCAAAATTTGATTGATGTTTAGCGTAGATAACAAGGAATTGCATTTGGTACCTGTATCTTAGATATGTATTTGTATATAATAACGATCAAGAGACTATAACTATTGCTTGTTATATTCTATCTTTGATGTATGACCCGTGACATAGATTAAAAGTGCCTTCAGAAAAAAATCAAAATATTTTATACTTAAAGTTTAGAGATCTGTGTAACTTCCGTAAAAAAATTACGATTATTTGTATGAATGTAGAACTGCCTCATAAATGAATAAATATCTGTTAAGAATTGATGTTATTATGATGAAAATATAAAATTACATACTTAAAATTAAAATACTCTTTTTAAGGCTCGAAAATGATCAATCAAGATATTGAAATAATTGCGATAGGTGAATGGGTATCTTTAAAAGTCATACACTACATTTCATTTATGAGTAAAATACCTTGCATATTGGCTAGCAGGCAGTAATCATTGATTCAATCATTGCCAATAATGGAGTCTGACAATATATAGGTACCAGCTCAGATAAACCTCTCCCATGTATGTACATATATGTTACAATTCAACTCAATAACATATAACAGTACATAAAAACAACTTTATAGGTGTCGTAAAACTAAACTGCCTCTAATATAAAGTTGATATACTGCAATAAAGTTCAATACTGTAAGAAAAATTGCCATTTGCAAATGTTATAAAATGATATGGCCAAACTATCCATTATTTGTTTGTAATAAATATTATGTAAATTTTAGAATTAGGAAATAATTTATTTCTATTTCATTATAAGTAGTGTGGCTTTGAAATAAATTTTTGTTAAGTATGAATTGTAAATATTTTGATCTTAATACTTATTTATGCCATTCATGCCTCCTTCACACATATTGTTTTCGTTTTTGAGTATTTTCACGATGTTGTTTCATCATGTTTTTGCTGTTAACATTAATGAGGCCTTTTGCAACATAATGAATAGGTTAAGTTTGCATCAGTAAGTATAGATATTCGGCAGCAAACGAAATAACACACAATCTGAAAAGTACTGAATCTCATCTTGAAGTATACTCTAATGAAAAAATCTAATTAAGTAGAGAATGCCTGACCATCATATTAAACAAACCCATATTACACTTTAAATTCAAATATTAGTGACAATATTGAACCCATTCAAGTAAGTAAGTACATACGAGTATATTAAAAATTGTGGATTTAAGATTTAATTTCAAGAGATACTTATTTGTACAACTGAAAGTACACAAAATAAAACATTAACAAGTATATCAAATGTGTAGGTACCTATGTATGTACATATATGTATGTTCAGTACATTATCTGGATTCTTATTTCATAAATGGAGCAAAATATATGTAACTAGATGACAATCAATTTTGATATTGTTTAAAAATATTGCTCAAGCCCAATACCAAAACATACATTCATCAAAGCAATGCAGAATTTTTTCAATAAAATCAATGCAAAAAAATTCAAAATCATTAAAATAAAATATTATTCATTCTTGTGTATCTTTATGTGTTATTTAAAGATTGTTTAATGCCACATTCCGAGTTAAGGCTTCTGTTAATAATAAATAGGTAATTACTATAAAGATCAGCATCCAGAGGTGATTTGACACAACTTTGCATTTGTATAAATTCCACAGTTGTGTCACTTTTCCTCTGAGAGGCTGCATAGAGTATATGAAACATGTGATCGAATGTTTATAACATTGCTGTTGTAAAGTTAATTAAATGTTTTTTCATAAACTTGGGTCTTTTCTATTTGCAACAGGTCATCCTGTCCCTACACTACTATACTCTTAATTTTACTTTTTATTTAAGTACCAAATTGTACTGTATTACATACTTGGGATGTTTTAAATAAATTTATGAAATATTAAGTAAGTAGTTACTTGAGTCAATCTTCAAGGGTTGGCTCATTTGAATTTAATTAAAGCTGCTGATGATGATGATAAGGAACTAGTAATTCAGAATACTTAATCTCAGAAGCAAGGTAGTTTTAATTTTATTAACATAAGTAATTAAAAGTTAAAGTGGCAAAAAATACCACTAGGACATAATACACAATAAGATAATGCAAATAAACATAAATACTTACCACACATACAATACATGCAGTGCCCTCTATGTGGGTCTAATACAACTATCTAGTAAATGTAGCTTTGTTATGGTTGTATAATCACAAAAATATTATCTGTAATTTTGTAGGGTTCCATTCATAAGGCTATAATAAAATTATGTTCACCAGTGTTTACAACAGTTTGGGGTAGTATCGGTAGATGGCGCTGATCCAAAGGTAAATTAAACAGGGAGTAGGAAAGAAACCCAAATTAGTTCCATAAAAAGACCATAGGTGGCACATTACTTATTTTTTAATGTTTGAAATACTTAATTTGTTTGTTAGTAATAAAATGTCATAGCCCAAGCTAATTTTTTGAGCACTACCTGCAGAAGTTCAGAATCAATTTTCAGAAGAATTAATGATTTTCTATAATAATACCTGTATGTTTAGTAAAGCTACTATCAAATTTGTTTAAATTTCTGTTGTTAGATTATATTAGGTTTTCATTTTCCTTAGCAGGAATCTTGTCACAACATATACATTGAAACTAAATCTGTTTAGTACCTACTCATGTCATTAAAATCTTTTTTTCCAAAAATTATTACTCAGGTTATAGAATAATCATTAGTTTTAGATAAACCATAAGGACAGCTTAAAATTATATAGGTATACATGCTAGCATAAACAATCTTTTATCATGGTTTATACTCACATCTATGGAACTACAAATAAGTAATTATTTTTTATTCTGCTTGAATTTTAGAATCACTACTCAGGTAAGAGAGTAAAACTTATAGTAGGAAAAAACTAAATATGTATGATTTCATGACGGCTGTTTGAGAGTTGAGATGTTAGTCTGCCAAATTTGCTTTTAGGCACATAACAGTGCTGTCTAAAATATACCATTTTTTTTATGTAGGATAGGTTTGCAATAAATACTATTATGTAGTTAGATAGAAATATAATGAATGGTGTTTTGGCTGTGATATTGAGTTTTAGTAAAATGAATATTCAAACCTCGGTTGGTATTAAAAGATAAATGCAACTTCACTGGGAATTAGTGTTTATCAGAATGAGTATCAAGCAGGCATCAGGACTGGCCAATGGTATGGTGATGGATAGACCAAGATAAAGCAAATCAATCTATGTATGAAGACGCATATTTTCAAATATGTTATAAGCATAAGATAATGATGATCGCAACACTGAAATATATACCTATAATGACATTGAAAAGAATAAGATCATGCAACTTAGGTCTAATAAACAATAATAAAGTATTTTTTCTTTCTACCTAGGTATAAAATACAACTAAACAGCAATCTACAATAAATGTATGGGGTAACTGACTCACTAATCTCGCAAATCAATACCAAAACAAGCGTGGGCTCAGCCTCTACAAACAGTCAACAGGCTCACCATCCTTCATGAGCTGGCGCATTTCCTTCGTGCGTTGGAAGTTGATCTCTTCCAGCAACTGCTCCAACATCGTAGCGCTCTTCAGGTACGTGGAGCCTCCTAAAGCCATCGCCTCCGTGAAAACAATACGACTCCAGCAAGTAAACACGAGCAGCGGTCAACACATCCCGACTTGGAAGCTCGATAGAAAACAAACTAGGTGCACGGCAGATAAGACACATATTCCACGACACGAAATGTGTTTAAGATCATGTACACCTGAAATCTACAAAGAAAACAGTTTTAAAAATCCCACCATTTCCATTTTTTCATCTTTTGCAAAAGGCCTCCATCATGAAAATTGAAAATCTGTCTGTTTTTCAATGAAGGAAATTGAACCGATTGAACGAACTGAATGAAAACAACACAGATAACTGAAATCTAGCGAGGGGAAAACCCGTACATGGGTTTTTTTTAGTGTGGTTTGATGTTCTCCAAATTCCAGAAAATAAATACTAAAAAATATAGAAAAAAAAACAAAAATATGTGTGCCAATGTCAAGCAATCAAAACACGTCATCGAGATTCGAGATTTCAGATTTTCTGCAAAGCTGTTATGCGATAATTTGCAATATAATATAGCAAAATCGTTTAATAAAAAGTTTTACTTTCAGATAAAACTACAATCAAAACAGTTTATTGCATACCTACGTTAAATCATTGTTAACAACAAAAACCAGGTGAGTCATTTGTGGTTTGATCAATCACACTATTAATATTTACAATATTCTTCATGTGTTAATTCATTCATTGCATTCTAATTTTGAACGTTATTTCGAGTGCGGAGTACATATTTAGGGCTTCTGCTTCTTGACTTTATCTTAGTTAAAGAAAATAGTATTTGGTTGATTTTTTCTTGAAAGAAGGTAAACACTTGTTGCAGTCTGCGTCTGATTTATCTTTTTACCATTTCTTATTCAAACTCCGTTCGCCCTTTAAATTCATATTATTATTATATTATTTAGTCTGATGTTACGTATTGTATAGCTTGATTTGTAAATTAGTTAAGTTTGTATTCTAAGTTGTCCACTGAGGTCACCCAGTGTTGTGCAATTGATCTGTTGAGATATTTTCATTGTATATCAATTTATTTGTAATTTGCAGAAATAATGGCCTTCCAGTCTCCAATGCCTAGTCGCGAGATTTTGTGGGACATATTCAGAAGGTAAGTTGTTAACATTTATTTGCATAACTACCTAATAACCTACATAAATACCTAAAAAGCGCAATCAATCTCCATGGTGCAAGTGTATGCTTTATATTCTGACACATCTTGACTTAGTTATTCATGAGGACCCTCTTACATGTGAGTTTCCTTACAGTATTTTCTTTCACTATTAAGCAAGTGCATATAACATAACTTGAAAAATGAAAGGATTTAAACCAGGATGTGTCAGAACGTAAGCATATTCTTGCACCATCATATATGCTTGCATAGGATGTGGGCGCCCACCACAGTGTACTTGCTCAAGATTTTTTTCCATCAAGTATAAACAAGACACAAGGAATCTCTATCCCAAGGGTACCTAATACTTTAACTTTAATTATTAATTTATATATATGTGTGTGAGAAGAGTGTATGCAGAGGTGATGAGTGATGAGAAACATGCTTTGCCAACCCCACATAGTGGGATAACATAAAGAAAAACAAGTTGGTACTAATAAATGTACAACTTTTCCAGAAACAATATAGATATATAAATATGTATTACATAAATTGTTGATGATGAAAAGTAGCTGAGTTGTAAGACAGCCAGAAACATGAATTCTAATGAGTTGATACTTCCAGGGTAGACAAAGACCGCAGCGGCTACATATCTGCTGATGAGCTACAACAAGCATTGTCAAATGGAACATGGAACGAATTCAATCCAGAAACTGTCCGACTTATGATTGGTAAGATTCATTTTACATTTATTAGTGACTATGTTTAGTATTTCTTCCCTTGTGTATTAATATTGTAAATTATGATTATTATTAGCAACTAGCTGTGCCAGCGACTTTGTCCGCGTGGAATAGTTATTACCATAAAAACGGTTCTAGTGAGTTAATCTTAAAAGATAGACATATACTGTTGCAGACATATTGTTAGATCATTTCAAGAGGAATAATTCTAACATACATATTTTTTTGATATCTTGAACCGTTTTCGCAGCACACGCAACGGAAACCCTCAAAGATAATTTTCATAATTTTCCCCATTTATCTTTCACATTTTCCATTGTTTCTTCGCTCATATTAGTTGCAGCGTGATGTTATATAGCCTAAAGCCTTTCTCGATAAATGGTCTATCCAACACAAAAATATTTTTTCAATTTGCACCAGTAGTTCCTGAGATTAGCGCGTTCAAACAAACAAACTCTTCAGCTTTATAATATTAGTATAGATAAGCCATGTCAACAGGCCTCAAAACTAATTTTTTTACCAAAATTCACAACTGTAGCTAGATTAAAGTTAGAATGAAGAAGAAACACATACATAGTTATTTGGCAGATACATAAAATGTGTTTATTTTACACCACAGGCATGTTTGACAAACAAAACCGCGGAGTAATCTCATTTGAAGACTTTGGAGCCCTGTGGAAGTATGTCAGTGACTGGCAGAACTGCTTCCGGTCATTTGACAGAGACAACTCTGGCAACATTGACAAGGAGGAGCTGAAGAATGCCCTCACAGCCTTTGGGTACCGGCTCTCCGATGAAATTGTCACGATCATGGTGCAGAAGTTTGACAGATTCGGGCGGGGCACCATTCTGTTTGATGATTTTATACAGTGCTGCATTACTCTATATGTAAGTATCTATTGTGATAATAATATAATATATTTATTACTTCTCTCACATTATTTTGAGATAAAAAGTAGCCTATGACACTTCTAATACCTCATATTACCTACAAACCAAAAATCATTACAATATGTTCAGCCGTTTTTGCGTTATTAGCATTTAAATAAAGAGAGACACAGATAAACAGACTAAAATTTTAGAAATAGTTGTAATGGTATTCTGCTATCAATTCGAAGTACTTATCTCTAAACATTTATTTTGAAATATCTTCAATATTCAGACTTTTGAACCTCTTCAGCTTTATCATATGTATATACGGCTTAGATGTCTAATGAATTGCTTGGTATGGCATTTTGCCTCTTATGTTGGTTTGAAAATCGTCATCATAGTTAGCCACTCAACTTACATCAAATCTTTGTAAAATTATATAAACTTATACATTTGTATCATAAATTAAAATCCTTATCTATGTAAGTAAACTGTTGTTAATAATTTCACAGTGAGCAAAACTTCCGTTTTTGGTTTAACTTGTTTTATTTTTCGTCGAAATATTTCAAGGGCGATTGAGCAGGAAAGAATCGCCATATAGCAGAATGATGTAATGGACATTTTTAACGCAACTTCAATCTATACGATCGGCTAACATTAATCCATGTACTTGCAATGCTGATGTTACATCATCTTGCTTAGATTAGCCAATTTGATAAATTCAGGAAATGCCTTATATTACATATTTTGTTTGTATGCATGAGTTTAACAAAACTCCCCTTGACAGCAATAACCCGAAAGAAACAATTTCACGTTATAATATTTTGTTTTAATTAATTTTATTATAATCGTGATCAATGACGTCACGTAAAGACTTACACAAGTTGCGTTATACTTTGACTGAGTGTATATTCCCTATAGTGGTGGTTAGATGACGAAGACAAGTTGTGTGACGTATGTTATGAATGATTCATGAGAGTATTGGCTTTAGATAAACTAACGTGTCCCGCACGACCTTTGTACGTGAGTCGTCAGGTCGATGCACGTATCTTATAAACATGCAGGAAAATAGATCTCTTTGATATGGGATATGTAAACATAGCTGAGATATAGAGCCATGCAAATACACATTATTTTAACCTGTTTGTTGATTTTTTCCGACGAATAATTAACTGATGATAATTAACCAATTTAACTAGGGTAAAAATGATAGACTGCAAACTATTGCTGCTTGGGGCTGATTGGGGAAGTGGTGCGGCTGTGGGTACTATAATGACCTAACTACCTATTTTAAAATAACTTATGTTTTTACATAAAAAAATAGGTACATTATTAAGATTATTATTTATATTAGTCTTTAAGTTTTGTTTATATGCCTACATTTAAACAATCATGTTATTTCTGTAAATAAATATTTTTCTTTCTTTCTTTCTTTCTATTGATTACTTAGTAATGAATAGATCAATTTCAACTTTAACAAAATAAAAAGTACATGTCCTAAATGTAATCGACACATTCTACAGTTGATTCTGTTCAGCGGCTTACCTAAATCAGTAGTCGAATTATAGAATGAATAGTTTAGGCAACTCGTTGACTCTTACAATAACCTCATTCCTCTACTTCCAGACCCTGACATCAGCATTCCGTCAGTACGACACGGACCAGGACGGAGTCATCACCATCCACTACGAGCAGTTCCTCAAAATGGTGTTCGGCTTGAAGGTATAAATGTCTGAGGAGACTGGCTCGGTGTTGTCACTGTCTGCTGTCTGTATCAAATGGTCAATGAGATTAAGCAAATGTTCTGCTGAACAGATTAGGGTCGCTTTTGTAACATGCTATGGGTAACTGATGGAATAGCTATAGCTAGAAAATAAGTTTTATTTTATAAATCGGAATTCACACTAATTGGTACAAAATCTTAAGCAGCAAACATGCCTAAACTAAAAAACATGAAAGAAACCTATTGCTCTTCTTGTTGTGAACATTATCACTATGTATTTTAGGTATTTTATTGCACATATCATAAAACAAATGTACAAAACATTGGCTTGTCTGCTTGCTTCGCTTTTTCTGTATCTCTATTTTATAACGAGCTCAAAGCATGCATACTAACTTGTGAATTGTCAGCTGTGTAAGATAATACATAGATAGCTAGTATAGAAACCACTTAATTATTAAAAAAGCATTTTGCCGTTAAAATCAATCAAAAGATAAAAGATAAAAATTATTTATTTCCACTAAAAACAGGTTATCATTTGTACATTATATAAAAGTATCTAAATTAATTAAGTTCAAATTAAAATTGGGGTCCTGTCTACTGCTTTAGGATTCCCTGTGTTGCAGTATCCAGGGTTCTTCCACAGTGTCAACTATTGAAATTAAAATTAAAAATTAATTACAGATTAAAATTTGCATTTGATCAATCAGAAACTAGTTGTTTTTTTTTAAGTCGCGCTTATCAATGCCATTTAAAATTTCAGCCAAGCAAAAGAAATTCGAAAGCTTGATCCGTTTGATGAAACAAGAGAATCCCGAGCGGTCAACTATGCTGCCTTGCAGATATTTTACATTATTCTAAATGCCACCGGATATTTTTAGTTATATTTTAAACATTTTTACCTTTTTTGTTAGCATAGTTTTATTTGAAGCAAGCAAATTAGTTACAATACAGTTTACAAAAGCACCTCATTTGCCATTTGATACATAAGGTCTGTCTAAACTATAAGTCAAGCCTTGTGATTTATAAATATGCCTATTTTATTTTATTACCAAAGTAATGAATTTACTAACCCACTTCTGAAATTTGGAGTTTAAAAATTTTAGTTGAATGTATTACACAGCTAAATCTTGGTTTTTCTAATGCAGGCATATTTTGATCATAAAGTGTGTTATGTGACTCTTGGTATTATAGAAAGTCATATAATATTGAAGCTATTATTTAATACATGTAATATCACATGAATGAAAACTTTCCACATGTAGGTAGAAAGAAGCGTTTTATAATGTTGGTTCGATCTAAAAAAAATACTATATCTTATTAAAGTTTTGAATGTTATATTCATATTGTAGAATGATAAGTGATACAAAAATATTTGTATAATGCTGCAGATTATATTTTTTTTATAATTTAGATATTGTTATTCATTTATTTGGTACTTATTTTTATGTGAAAGACAAATTTATTGGCATTATCCTTCTTGTTTAATAATTGACTGGACTGGACTGGACTGGACTGCTCCGTTAGCTTAGTTGGTAGTGGCTCTGCCTTCTAATCTAGGGGTGCGGGTTCGATTCCCGCATGGCACAAGTAATTATGAATATTAAAATTTTGTAATTACTTGTGTTAAGTCTGGTCGTTTCTATGTATAATAAGTATGTATTTACAAAAGAAAAAGTATATATGTATTATATCCGTTATCTAGTACCCATGATACAAGCGTAAGCTTAGTATGGGGCTAGATGGCGCTGTGTGATATGTCAAAAAAAAAAAAAAAAAAAAAAAAAAAAAAAAAAAAAAAAAAAAAATTAAAAAGCTTCTTTTATACATAGTCTATCTATATTATATGAATGTTAAATGTCCAATAATGTGATATAGTACGGCTCCTTGTCCTAACAAAAATCAGTTTTATGGTCCCATCGTGAAGAAAACATGAAACTTGGCATGAATGTAGTTGTCATATATGTGCTTCAATATAGATATGGAAGCATGTCGAAAAATTGTTTTTTCCCCCCTTTCCCCCCCTTCGTATGTGCTAAATCGTGGTTTTTCTTATTTTCTATGAAAACGGGTACAGCTATCATAAAACTGTCAAAGAACAATTTGTTCTTTATTAAATTCTCTACAATATTGTCTTTGGACGTATGTTCATAGAACTTATAGTTTACAAAATAATGTACATTGTATATGTAACTTTGAAGTTTTATTAAAAATATAGCTGTAGATACTCAGATTATAGTAGAAAAAGATGGTGAAGCACAAATGCGATCATTAAAAAGTCTCGGAAATACACAATACACTAAATTTGTGGAACAACGGATTGTTTCAAATAATCTTTCTATCTTCGACCCTATCAAGAGAAACAATATCAACATATTTGGAGGTACAACTACTTGTAAATCAAAACAAGCCACTAAACTGTCGATAGCGAAAAGCGACGCCGCCTTATTCTCAAAACTGTACATCGCCTGTCAGCATAGGCAAGGGAATATAGATGACTTTTTCAAACATGAAAACCAACCGTTTCCTCCGTCCCTCTCTGAGACAGGAAATATAAGATATGTGGCAAAATCGGAACTACTGAAATGTTTTAAAGACAAATATGAAGACAAAGAAGATGAAGAGGAAAATGAAAGTACTGTCATCGAGCCAACCGAGTCATTTAACGAAGATCCCGTAGACTGCACTTCATCGTTTCTAGATGGGCCTGCTGTAGTTCAAATGATAAGACCGAGCGGTAACGTTACATTTGACGATTATCGCAAAACATTTATTAATTATGTTACGAACCAGAATGGAAATCGAGTTGATGTCGTTTTTGATGCATATCATGAAGACAGTCTCAAGAATCATACAAGGGAGAAGAGGGGCACAGGATTTCGTCAAAAAGTTACACCAGCAGGTAAACTTCCAAAAAACTGGCAACAATTTCTTCGTTCGTCACAGAACAAAGTAGAGCCTTTCAACTTCCTGGCTGATGGTCTCCACCAGGTCCAACATGCAAAAACGATTGTTGCAACCAAAGGGGAACAAGTTTTGTGTAACGATGCCACCGTAGATTTGTCCTCCCTTAAGTCAAAACAAGAAGAAGCTGATACCAGACTCTTCCTTCATGTTTCGCACGCCGTGCAGCTTGGCCACACAGAAATATTGATTAGAACGGTTGACACAGATGTGGTTGTTGTAGCTATTGCCTTATACAGCGGCCTAAAAGAAATGGGTTTAAACAAATGTTGGATATCATTCGGAACAGGGAAAGCTTTACGTAGTATTGCTATTCACCAACTTGTGAATAAACTCGGCCCAGACAAATGCAGTGGCATGTTATTCTTTCACGCATTTACAGGGTGTGATACAGTATCTGGATTTTGTGGAAAGGGAAAAAAATCCTTTTGGAAAACTTGGAATTCCTTCCCTGAAGTTACCAAAGTATTTGAAACCATGTCGCGACCTCAAAATGAAATTGAAAGCCATCAATTGGATGCTTTGGCAAGAAATGTCATTCTGACTTACGACAAAACTAGCGATGTAGAAGACATTAACCAAGCTAGAAAAGAGTTGTTCATCAAGGGACGGGCAATGGACACTGCCACCAACACTTGGTGCTCTTGAACAGCATACAAAACGAGCTTATTTACAAGCAGGATTGATCTGGGGTCAAAGTCTGATACCAAATCCTGAATATCCGAACTTTGAGAACTGGGGCTGGATGAAAGAAGACTGTATTTGGATTCCATGTTGGAGTACAACCAAAGAAACGTCCGCATCTGTAAAGGAACTGACGAAGTGTTCATGCCGCAGCTGCATTAAAGGACGATGCATTTGTAGGAAGTCGGGCCTTCCCTGTACTGGTCTCTGTAAATGTGGGGGAGATTCCTGTGATATGCATTGAAATAAATGATATATATAATTTTCACTGTATTTTACTGTATTTTTAATAAATTTCTTGAAACCCTTGGCTTTAAGTCTAAGCAAAACAACATTATCGGAAAGGTGGTATTGTAAAAAGGTAAAAAATGAGTACTTGAGTCAGACGCGGCAAGCTGTAACTCTGGAAGTAATGTCTCTACGACTATGAAATAGGTGTCATTTTTTAGCTCAATGTATAAGGTATATTACTTCTTAAGTCTATTTTATCACCACTCTTGTCGCTTTCCTATAAATGGAGCAAGAAAAAAAAAGTTTGCCTGTTTTTACAATTTCATAATACGTTGGTGGCTGTAAACAGAAATATATTAATCTTACCATTATATAATGTAGTATCGTCTTGTAGGTAATTTATCGACGATGATTTGTTCTCTGAAGAGTAAACTCCTCAGTCTTATCGTTTTCGTAGAAAATTCGAAAAACCGGAATCAGGGAGATAAAAAGGGGGGGGGAGGGGGGTAAACATTATTTCTTGACGTGCTTCCATATCTACATTGAAGCACATATATGACAGCTACATTCATGCCAAGTTTCATGCTTTCTTCAGGATGGGACCGTATTTTAAGTTAAGGACCCGTACTAATATGATAGTATGCTTCAAAAAATATTCGGGCTTATAAAGCCTTTTATGTGAACCTCAGAATTTTGTCTCAAAGTTTGTGGTATATTGGTAATTATATATTATATTGTTTCGCTACTTTTCAATAAAATATATCTCAATTTCAACAACTGTAAAATAACATATATTTGATAAAGTTATTACGATCTAGATTTGAATTTGACTCTTATATATGCATATAAATTTATATTGTGAAGTTTAATTCAGTTACAATAAAAAATAACATAATCTTCAGACAGAATACACAGAAATATTTAAACACATTTATTAGTTGAACCAATTATTACATGTCGTTATTTTGTTACTTATTGTGTCATTTAGCACACTTTCTTAAAAGCATTTTCACATTTCACATGTCTTCTTCCTAATGTTGATACGTTTTAATTGAAAAATGTATAAGTGTTGTGTAGAATGTTGGTATAATGTAGTTTCGCTATGATATAGTACACTAATAGGCATCGTTTTGTTCACTAGCTGTGGCCGTAGGAGTCGCGCAGGTTCCGTCACAGAATGTCGTCAGTGCCTCAAACATTGTAAGGTAGCTCCTACGAAGCCTTCCTTCCTCCCGAGAATCTGTAGAACTATCTAGAATATGACGCTGGCCGTCATTGCTTCCAGTTTCTTATAACTTCAGTAGGAATTGTAGAATTAGAAAGTACAAGAATCAATAATTAAAATTCGACGAATTTTATCGCCAAATTCTGTCTAAATTTTAGCTACAATTTTACCTATAAGCTTCTCTTCTAGTATACCTACTTAGATTCCTATCTAGTGCTGTAATTTGAAATCTTTAGATTAACTATTTCCTACAAGTAGAAATCTTCATATCAATTTTGTAATCAACTTTTGTTTGTATATTGATAGACTTATGTAATTACTAAATTAGTCAACCTTTCTATCCTATTTGCACAACTTGTAGGCATGTCCTCATGAAACTATCTTGTGAAGATAATTTTACATGATCAGCTTGATTTTTCTTATGCACATGTGTATGAAATCACGCCCATATTTCTAGTACAACCTTTACAGGGAAATATTTGGTAAAGAGCACAAACACTCAAGTAAGGGAGCATCTTAAAAGTATGTTGAGATTTTATCAAATGTTTTCCTTTAAAAGGTGCAATGATTCTTTGATCTGATTTAAGTTGTAATGTAAACATGCAAGGACATATCTCAGTATGAAAATCTATTAAAAAGCTTCACTTGCTGTCCTATTGAGATATACCTAGATCTTGTCGGGATAATTATTGAAAGTAGTGTGATAAACTGGTCCGATATTTGAGCTTTTCGCGGTAAATAATCCTTTCTATGAATATATTGCTCATTTCGCCAAATTTTAGTAAATAAAGTGATCTGTCAGGCTGCTCAAAGTAGCGTTTTCGAGCAATTTTTTTGATCTATGATTGTAAATCTCAAGTATTTTGGATGTTATAGCCTTTGTATTACATTGTATGATAAGTATGATCGTTTAGTTATTCCAATATGTTACAATGTAAGTGTACCTAATTATTGCATTTTATTACATATATTAATCTTGATTAATATTTAAACGGGGTTTCTTTAGACGTTTGAGAAACTCCGTCCGTTATTTTTATAAGCCAAGGTTATCATTATGAACATTTGAATTCTGATTTATTCCCAACGAATCATTTCACAAAATGCTAATGATATAATTTGTAAACATGTTGTTTATTATGATATTAATTAAGCTATTGTGAAAAAATATACATGCTATTTGTGCATATTTTTTAATAAACACTCTTTCGAAATGATAGTTTTCTTATTTATTTAAGGTTAAGTAAACAAGATGAGGGACGAGAGACAGGCACAAATAGCTCAGATAAATCTTCCATTTCTATGCTTTAGTAGGTGCCCGAAGTTTAGTGTAGAAATATTCCTTCACTTTGGTTTCTCCGTAGGCATTTTTTGTGTTTAAAAAACTGATCTATTTCCCCATTAAAACAATTATTATGTTCAAATAATATACGTTTATTAATAATTAATAACTCTTAATATAAAATAGTTGTGCTTATTCGATTTTATCACTCTTGATCTTCCACGCTCCGACGGTGTACTTGAGCCAGATGAGGCCCAGGTCGGCTCCCATCTGCAGCCAGGACAGCACCGGAGTCACCTTGGAGCCCTCGATCTCGGTCCACCGGACGGGGACCTCGGAGATTGGAATGTTCAGTTTCTGCGCTATGTATAGTAGTTCTACGTCAAATGCCCTGCAAATGTAAAACAATTAAAATTAAAATTTTATTAAACATGGTGTGAAATATTTGGTACGGTACTTTCTAGTTGTGCCGAAAAGGAATTAAAATTCCCATTGGCACAACCAGTTGTGCGAAGCAGTTGTGCGCTGGGGAAGTCACGTTTTAGACGTTATGACGGTAAATTATATGTACTTATATTATTTCAGAAAATTATTACTTATTTCAATTTACGAACCACTACCACAACTCAGTAGCTAAATAATACATATTTTTTAAATTAAGTAACATCACTGGCAGTTGGTCTCATTACCGAGGGAGGACATTCATTCGAATGTGTATATGAATTTATTTAATTTAATAAATTGGCAATAAAACTATAGTATTCATCTATAGTATATTTAGAGTATCATAACATCCATAGAAGTGTTCTAGAATATTTTTTTTACGATTTTAGCTAGTTTAACCGTCAATTCCTTTCCAACCAATTCTTATCACTAAATGGATATGTATAACATTAGTTGCTATCCTATATGTTGTTGTTTTAACACCCATCATCTAGTATAATCCTCCTAGACGTCGGCTACGGCGACCTTTTTCAGCACATATAATACGACGTGTGTTGTCAGAAAAAACAGTTATTTGAGCGTAGCTTTCATGCTCTCATATGCGGCTTACGTACGATTTTGGCACTAAATGGTAATTTACCCACCATCTATTCACATGTAGGCTATGGAAGCAGGTCCGCGCGGCGCGGCGAGTGAACAGCTTGAAGCCGCACTGCGTGTCCTTGATGCCGCGCACCGTGAACAACCACACCAGGAAGTGGAACCCATACATTAGGATGTTTCTGGAAACACAACACAAACAATAAGTTACTGAGGAAGTTCATAAAGCAATAGCCTATCTCTAGAGTCTAATCTGGCTCTATACTGAATCTTATAAAGCCACCTGTGGATAGAGGTGACAATATCATTAGTAGAATGGTAAAAATGAATTCAAAAAATTGAATGAATCAGGGAAACTTTAACAGCAACCTGTGGTCAATGAGTTACATATTTAGACTTCTTCTTATTGAATAAGAATGGCCAAATCTGTCGAGAATTTATCAAGTTTATTTTATTTGAACACTAATTAATTGTTTTTTTTTTGTTCCGTCTATACTTCCTCCGACAATGAATGTCAGAGACATTGTTAGACTAAACATATTGCTTACTGTTACGCCCGAGCTCTGTAGGCGATACTGCTGACAGGCCGCCCTGCATCAGCAGTATAGCTTATCTAGGCTCAGTGTAACTGATGGCAGTCAGTTGAGTCTCATCCTCGAACCTGTTCGGTTGCCTAAGGGCCCTATTTTTACTTTATATCCTAAGTCCTAGTATTAATCCAAGTTTACCTAATAAATCCTGCCTTCATATAAAAGGGTTTTTTTTAAAAACAAAGATCGGAACCGCCGCGTAACAGTTTTGGTGACAGCGGTGGGATCCGAACATTCCAGTGCCATAAGTGTCGGCCAAAGCTAAGTGATTACAGTGAAAGGGCAAAAGTGAAAAGAGCAAAAGTGAAAAGAAATCAAAAGTGAAAAGAGCAAAGTGAATAAGTGCCAAAAACCAGGTACCAACCAATCGACTCAACTCATCATCAACAAGGACGCACTGAGACCGCAGACTTACGCGCCATATGCAGCTCATCGGTTACGTCATCGCCGCCCACGCGTAGTAAGTCCGCATAATATAAACAATACATCGATATACGACTAGGGTTGTCGAACAATGTCAAAATCTGAAGATAAATTACTACTAGAAATGCCGTCGCCTGGAGGTCGAGCATCCACGCGGGCAACGCCCGAGCTGCCGCCGCCGCTAACCTTGGACCTCAACACATTATTCAAATTCGTAAAACCTTACGACGGTAGTAGGGAAACCATAAATTCATTTATAGTTAATTGCAACAACGCCTATGACCTAGCTCAGGGTAACCAAAAACAAATATTGTTTAAGTACATTGTAAGTCAGCTCCAAGGTAAAGCAGAGGTAGCGTGCTCGATCAAAGAATTTAGCTCTTGGGAACAGCTTAAAGAGTTCTTGAGAACACAATTCAGTGAAAGGAAACATTACGCACATCTTCTCACGGAACTGCAAGAGAGTAAGCAGGGTCCGACTGACAACGTCAGTCAATTTGCGCTCAAGGTAGAAACACATTTATCACAACTGTTAGTAGAAATTTCTGCAGGTAATACTTTAAAAAAGGACCTCCCAGGGCGCACCGCGGCCATGGAAGACCTAGCGTTACACCATTTCTTAATGGGCCTACACCCTCGCATTTCCAATATTGTGCGATGCAGATCCCCTAGGAACCTTAACGAGGCTATTAATTTGGCAGTATCAGAAGAGCGAATTCAACAAACGCTCTACAGACGAGCCCAACCCGAACAGAAATTGAACACTCGATTCAACGCCAGACCGGGCCCATCACGCCAACCACCGAACACCCTTAGTTACCAGACGAGAAATCCAAATCAACAGGGGTCGTTCACACCCCATCCCCCACAGAGGAGCCAATCCCAGGGATCATCCCTGTTCTGCCGGTATTGCAAAACACCGGGACACGACATCTCCACGTGCAGAAAACGGGAGTTCAATAATAACAAGTTCCGACAGAACACGTCCAACTTCAGTAACAATCAGCAGGCACGCGTACATTACATTGAACCAGAAAACAATTTTGAAGACCCTCAAGAAGTAGAAAATCCTGAGGATGATTTAAACGACCAGATGTCTCGCTAAGGGGTCGCTCGAGACGGAGTATAAAAGACGACACCCAAATCATAAATAAAAAATTGACAGCCTTTAAACTAAAGGACAAAATCATAGTTACACAACAGGGTAACCAGCCCCGAACCGGAAACTACGATCCCAACACAGCCACCGAGAGTGGACCATCGGCTACACAACACGGTAACCAGCCCCGAACCGGAAGCCACAATCCCAACACAGCCACCGAGAGTGGACCATCGGCTACACAACACGGTAACCAGCCCCGAACCGGAAGCCACAATCCCAACACAGCCACCGAGAGTGGACCATCGGCTACACAACACGGTAACCAGCCCCGAACCGGAAGCCACAATCCCAACACAGCCACCGAGAGTGGACCATCAGCTACACAACACGGTAACCAGCCCCGAACCGGAAGCTCCAAGTCTAGTACAGTCAGGAGGAATCCTGTTCCTATTACCGTAACATATCATGGCCCCAAGGTATCATCCAGTACACCTATCTACGAAATCAACATCGACACGACGAATAGACGTCTTCCACATATATTGGTGTACACACAAGTATCTAATACACCGCTAATTCTATTAGTGGATTCGGGATCAGCCGTATGCGTGCTCAAACAATCAAAGATAAAGAAATATCAAACGTTAATCAAGGAAATAATCAAATTAAAAGGAATAGATCCAGGTGAGGAAGCTACACCAACTGAAGGTCACTTCCGATTACAACTCAAGGTCGATCAAACCAAAAATATAGCTTACAAATTCCTTGTGATCAAGGATATTAACCTGCCATATGATGGCATAATAGGGTCTGACTTTCTTGAAGATCTAGGCTGCCAGATAGACTACTCATGCGACACGCTGACAATAAAAGATTACAAAATCAAACTGAACTTTTTCGACCCTTATTTTGTAGTGCCACCACGCTCGGAGGCAGTAATCGAGTGTCCAATAACAAATACACAGCTAAAGGAAGGGATAATTGTTGACCAACACCTCTCGGAGAATGTACTTATATCCAATTGCATCGTAAGAGTCAAAGAAAATAGACGGGTTAACTTGACTGTTGCTAACACCTCCGAATTCCCGATCAACGTCGACCCAACCTTCAAGGTCACATTGGAGCCGTTACAAAATAGCGGAGTATGCGTAAATACAACAACACATAGAGTTGTCAATCGCACCAGCGACGTGATAAATCAACTAAGAACGGGACACCTCAACCAGGAGGAGACAACCGCCCTCGTAGAACTATGCTCGAAATACTCAGATATATTCCACCTGTCAAACGATGACCTTAGTATGACTACTGCCGCAGAGCATGAAATCAAAACAAACTCAGATAGTACCATCCATACTAAATCATACAGATTCCCAGAGTGTCACAAAAAAGAAGTTGAAGGACAGATAAACAAGATGCTAGATCAAGGAATTATAGAACCATCCACTTCGCCTTGGAGCTCACCAATATGGATAGTTCCTAAGAAAATCGACTCACAAGGCCAAAGGAAGTGGCGTATAGTTATTGACTACCGAAAATTAAATGACATCACCATCGGAGAAACGTATCCAATGCCACAAATATCCGAAATCTTAGACCAGCTGGGAAATAGTAAATACTTCTCGACGTTGGACCTCGCATCAGGTTTCCATCAAATTCCAGTAGCCGAGAGAGACGCTCCAAAGACAGCATTCTCGGTACCCCAAGGGCATTTTCAATTCAATCGCATGCCCTTTGGGCTAAAGAATGCGCCCTCGACATTCCAGAAACTGATGAACAACTGTCTATCCGGATTACAAGGATCTCGTTGTTTTGTCTATTTAGATGACATAGTCATCTACTCCTACGACTTATCGACTCACATGGACAACCTAGAAGCAGTATTCGATAGATTACGGCAGTTCAACCTGAAACTACAACCTGAAAAATGCGAATTCTTAAGAAAGGAAGTCGTCTACTTAGGTCATGTAATAGGAGAAGATGGCGTTAAGCCGAATCCTGAAAAGACAAAAGCAGTGACTGACTACCCAACACCGAGCTCACCTAAGGACATCAAATCCTTTCTAGGAATGGTGTCTTATTATCGCCGGTTTATCCAGGACTTCGCCAAGCTAGCGAAACCCTTAACTCAGTTATTGAGGAAAGACACGCCATTCATGTGGAACAACGAACAACAGCTGGCCTTCGAGACTCTGAAGGCGAAATTAACCACAGCACCAATATTAAGCTATCCGGACTTCACGCAACCGTTCCTACTCACTTGTGATGCATCTAATTACGCAATATCAGCTATCTTATCACAAGGTCAAATAGGCCAAGACCGGCCCATAGCATTTGCATCACGTACCCTCAACAAAGCGGAAAACAACTATAGCACCACGGAAAAGGAATGTTTGGCCATCATTTTCGGGACAAAGACCTTCCGACCCTACCTATTCGGACACCGGTTCAAAATAATCACGGATCACAAGCCACTACAATGGCTATTTAACTGTAAAGATCCAGGGTCGAGATTAGTACGATGGCGTCTTAAGCTTGAGGAATACGATTACGATATACAATACAAGAAGGGTAAGATAAACGCCAATGCCGACGCTCTGTCAAGATTTCCAGTGAATCCTATACAGACAGTATCAACCCCCGGTGACCCGACTCCAAAGGACAACTCCCAAAGACTTGACGAAGACTTGATGGACCTATTAGTCGCACCACCTTCTTTCAACCCAGACGAAGATGTACATATCTCTCCAAACGGAGTCGACCCATTAGAGAGTCTCCTACCCCTACCTGAAGTCGAATCTGCGACCAACTCACCAGAAAGAGAAACAATCGACCAAGACCGGCAGTCACCAATGCCGTCCACGAGCCAAAGCATGAGTCCAAATGTCGCCCCAGACGATTACCCGACCTACCTCAAGGCTATGTCTAACAAGGACAGGGTTTATAACACCGTCATCCAAGAACATAACGAAAGCCTTATGAAATGCCAATCCAAGATAATACTCATCCCAACCTCGTTAGACCTTGACGAATCTAACCCCTATATTGAAGAAATCCTAGGAGAGTCCGAAATACATGCAATCGTAACCGGGGCAGAACGGGCATTGTTTTCAAATAAGAAAATAGAATATAATAATAAAACATATTATTTACTATATACAAAAGTACATCATTTCGATGAAAGCACATACCCCGAGATTTTCCAAACTCTCAAAACCATCAGGGATGAACTAGTAGTATTTCATGAACCAGCCGAGATTGGTATATCCGACCTCAAGAACCCATTCGAAAAACACGCTTTCATCAAAATCTACAACATATTGATGTATCTTTTTCATAATACTGGAATAAAAATCAATATATACCACAATAACATAATATACCCTAGTCCAATGGAAATTAAGAAAATCTTACATGACAATCATGACATCCCTATAGCAGGACATTTGGGTTCCCTCCGAATGTACAATCGCATTAAACAAACATATTATTGGAAAGGCATGCGAGACGAGATCGAAACCTATGTCAAGCAATGCAAGTCATGTCAAGAGAATAAAGCACTCCGAAAGACTAACCGAGCCCCTATGCAGATCACCAGCACTTCTACGGCTCCAGGACAACGTATATCTCTAGACATCGTCGGCCCTCTCCCGGAAGCTGGGCCTGCCAAATTAAAATATATATTGACCATCCAAGACGACCTTACGAAATACTCCTCGGCGTACCCTATCCGGACTACGACAGCTGAAGAAGCTAGCGAATGCTTGATTCACTACATATCGATATTCGGTATACCTAAAATGATCCTAACTGATCAAGGCACAAACTTTACATCCGAACTCTTTAAGAAAACATGCGAATTCCTGAAAATTAAGAATTTGTGGTGTTCACCCTATCACCCCCAAACTCAAGGAGCACTCGAACGTAGCCATTCTACTCTGAAAGAGTACCTGAAATCTTATATCAATGAAGAACAAACAAATTGGCCTCGCTACATCTATACTGCCATGTTGGCATACAACACGTCTGTCCACTGTACCACTCACTATTCGCCATACGAATTAATGTTCGGAGTTAAACCAATGATACCGAACTCCATTTACGATGAGGCGCCAGGAGCAACATACCCGGAATATGTCCGGATGCTACAGAATCGGATGAAATACTCCAGGGAGAAAGCTTTAGATTTTATGAGAAGATCCAAGGAATCGTCTAAAGCCTATTACGACACCCACACTCGTCGCCCGCATTACTCCACGGGTGACTACGTGTATCTCAAGAATCATTTAAGGATGAGAAAGGCTCTATCCCCGGTCTGGAAAGGACCATATAAAATCATCAAAATAAATGGAAACAACACTGTGACCCTCCTGATCAACAGGCGTCACGTAACTCACCATTATGACCAAATAAAATTAGCGACGGTAGGAGAATAACACTATAGATCAGAATAAGATAGAATACATTAGGCTTAGTTAGAGATAGTAGTATACTTCTCTACCGTTTCATTTTCCTCTCGCCAAGTAATGGGGTGACTTGGCAAGAGAAAATGACATTTGGTTTAGCAGTTGTGTGGAGAACGGTAACCTCTCTTTATTCTTCCTTCTCTTCACTCTATTTGTTTCTATTATTACCTTAGCATTATTATTTGCAGCTTAGTATGGGGTCAATCTCACCAAGATTTCGTCCAGCCGATTACCTCAAGTCCAGGCGTGTTCTTCGACCACCTGGGCACCCTCCGCATAAGTAGCGAGCAGTTGAAGGTTGTTATACCAATAGATGTATCCAGCATCGGCCCACATATAGATAACTTAGAATCGATTTTCTCATTGACCACTCGCCTGTGTAACCAAACTAGAGTCATAGAAATAATAGTTGACTGTCATAATCGCTTACAACCATTAACAGCTCGTTATCAAGATGCAGTGTCAGAGTTCTCTTCCATAGCACATCTCATGGACAACAGGACTAAGAGAGGCGCTTGGATAGGCGGCATAGGTACATTGATTAAACACATCTTTGGAAATCTTGATGAGAATGATGGATTAAAATATAACGAAGCAATAGAATCAGTTCAACAGAACGAGAACCAAATAACAAAATTAATGCAGGAAAACATTTTAGTTACCTCCTCCATATTAACTTCATTTAATAAAACAGTAAAACAAATCCATAAAAATGAGGAAAACCTCAATGCTGCCATTGACAATCTAAAAACCACCATAAATAATATCTCAAGGATCTCGAATGGACTCCAAATAGCAAATAGTGTCAACAAATTAATGAACTCGTTAGAGACAGCCCTGCTTACCCTATCTTTCCAGTTGGAAGATGTAACTAATGCCATTCTCTTTAGTCAACAAGACATAATACACCCATACATTATCACTCCGCGTCAGCTTTACCAGGAACTCGCTGACAACTATCGACACTTACCTAGTAACCTTGAACTACCGGTGACCCTGCAGCTAAATTCTATACATACCATTTTAAGTCTGTCTAAATTATTGTGTTATTTTGTAAAGGATAAAATAATATTCGTTATACAAATCCCACTAGCCGGCATTACTGAATACAACCTGTTGCACAATATAGCACTACCAATGATGTATAATAAAACCACCCTAGACATATTTAGTTTTATAATACCGACCAGCAAATATGTAGCCATTACCAAAGACGAGACTCTATACTGTTTAATAGATTCTATACAAGAGTGTCTGCATGTAGACCCTACCTCATACATTTGCAATATAGATAATGTATTCCCAACAGATAGCAGACCCATATGTGAAACCGAACTAATACGAAAACCAAATGTAATTTCAAATCTATGTAAAACACAACCTTTGTTTGGAAAACTTAGCGTAATTAAGTCAATAACCAATGATAGATGGATCTATGTACAATCTGAACCTACTAAGTTAAGAATACAATGTAAACATCAAACCATACACGAACATATGTTATCTGGCACAGGAACTATTTCCATCCATGAAGGGTGTATCGGGTACTGTAAAACCCACACCCTCACACCGAATTTAGATGTCTTAAGCTTGTCCATACCATCTCGATCGATACCAACATTCCAAATCAATACCACCGGATGTTGTAACTCCTCCATATTACCTACTTTTAATTATAGTCACTTGCTTAACAACATTACAGATTTAGATGACATTGACATGCATAAACTAGCTATAACTTCCTTGTCTAAGCAATTACATGTAATTAAGACCTCGCAAAAAGAAACCCACAAACCAAATATAATGCTTGTAGTGGTAATAGTAATGATTAGTATCTATATAGCATTTAAGATAGTTAAGGTACTTTATAAGCGTTTTTGTAAACCTGGCTGCAACCGAGATTCTGTCGGCTGCCCTCCGCCGCCGACCAACCACGTCCAAATTGAGATGCAGGACATACAGACCCCTGCTGCTCCCATCAGGACCCAGTTCTAACGGAAGACCTGGAATCCCCATGTCTCCTCCAAAAGGGGGAGGTGTTACGCCCGAGCTCTGTAGGCGATACTGCTGACAGGCCGCCCTGCATCAGCAGTATAGCTTATCTAGGCTCAGTGTAACTGATGGCAGTCAGTTGAGTCTCATCCTCGAACCTGTTCGGTTGCCTAAGGGCCCTATTTTTACTTTATATCCTAAGTCCTAGTATTAATCCAAGTTTACCTAATAAATCCTGCCTTCATATAAAAGGGTTTTTTTTAAAAACAAAGATCGGAACCGCCGCGTAACATTACGCAGTTTGCTTTGTTTATTCATCTGATCGGTAAATAATTTCACCTTTTTTATTGTTCGTTTTAATAATGTAAATAATAAATAAATAGCATTACAGGTTTTTATATCTTACATACATACATTCCGATACTAAAACAATCACAAACAAAGAACCTCTTTCCAGCCAAATGGCGAACCATCATAAACGAAGGAGCACTCAGTGCACCCCCGGCTTATCGGGTTCACCACTTGTCCCAACAAGTGAGTGTTTAGGTATATATATGTATATCATTATACATATAACACAAACCTACATACAATATTCACATATTTTACAAGACACATTGGTTTTCTTTTTTTGGATTCCTTTTGTGTTGTTTTTTTTTTTTTTTTACTTTAAGCAGTCTATATATATGCAATATATTACAAAATATATAACTATATATAGTTTGAAAAACTAAAAAATCTCTAATTGATTATTTTGTAATATAGGTAATACTGACCAACAGATTTTTAACTATGAGTAGTATCAATTTTATAGCCTTATTATTGTATTTATGCATGCTAACACACTCATGAGTTGTAAAATGTTTATGGTAATCATGGATAGATAAAGAAATTATGACTTGGAAATAACCTTGTGTATGCCTCATTTGTAGTTTATTCATACTATTGCTAAAAGTATATATTAAAGAAAAAAGGAAATTATGCCTATTTTATAATCTATACTTAATCTTTATTGCAACATTCTGGCAATTTATATATTTTGTCTACATACATTTGACTAAAACACATTGAGCTAGGATTATACAGAGACACTACTATAATCTCAAACTTAAAAGCGCAGGAAAGTGTCCGAACGCTAACATCGTCAGCGAGCACAAACAAAGGACTGCTTGTGTCTTTAGCTCTTACATCTTTTAAGAACGTGCAAAACAGATAGGTAATCCAAAAGTGTGCTCAACAAGTAGCGTAGGCAGAGTTTTGGCTCGGTCATTTTTTTTGAGCATTTGTGACTCTGTATAATTCTAGCTCAATGCTAAAACAACATATTATGTAGATGGCAGCTCTCCACATGATCATTCCATTTAAAGACAAAGTAATCTAAGGAGAAGATCTAACTTACCTAAAGAGGCTTCTAGTAGCCAAAGACTCCTTTTCCAAATGTGCTCTGGATCCAATAACCACGGCCATACTATCACTGATCTCAGCAGGTTGGCTGAGGATGTCATATTTCACAGTTTCCTTCAGGGCTGCTTCTAGTTTAGTTATATCTTCAAACTTGGATGCTCCATCGGCGTCTGCAAATAATATTGCAGCACCTCTGGAACTTTGGATGCCCTGGAATGGAAATGATTGAATTGATAAGTAAAAGCAACAGTACTTATTGAAGATAATTCAGAAAAAAATGCTTTTTTAAATTCAACTATTTAATCAGTTATTCTCCAAGGCCTTTATTGTTTGATAAAAAAAAACAATGTGTCCTTTTCTCAATATATAAATTCAGTTGAAGTTCATTTACCCAGGTCTTCAGGTTCAGGTTTGAGCTATATCCATACCTAATTTCACTTTCCTAATATTTTTTTTGTGATGATGATTTGATGTATTATAGTGACTTTTTTTTTTTTTTTTTTGACCCAGGAAAACCCCTTACAGGTACCACCCAAACCCCGGGGAGGATGGATGGTTATGTGGGAGTCTCCGCCCCACTCCATAAGGGCGGCATACCCACTAAAAACCTGGGGTGTTCCACCTCCGCATCGTTGGTCCAGAGCCACGAGAGCGCAATGCATACATCTGCAGCCCTGGTGATGCTGGCCCGGCATCGGGCCCCGCCTCGGGGAGCTTCAGCTCAACCCTCAATGGACGACGTGTCAGAACACGGGACATGTCATGTATTATTGTGACTATGTCAACTTACCAATCTAACAGCACCACCCTTGCCTCTATTCTTCACAAGTTCCAGGCACCTCACTTGTTCACTTCCATATTTCTTTACATATGAGGTGGCTACTTCCACCGTGCTATCCTTACTCCCGTCACTCACAATGATAATCTCATAGCTGAATGAAGGGTGCTCTTTGGTTCTCTTGTCTAGGAATTCTAGGGCTTCATCAAGCATGGGAGGCACTGCAAGTATAATGTTGATATTTAATGCATTAATGCAGTCTGTAAAGTAACTTTGTACTCTATAGTCTACATTGATAAGATTTAAAAGTTTAACTAAGAGGTACATTGCTGTTAAGTAGATTTATTTTTGAGATAAGTAGTTAATGAAATTATTATATTACCTATACCTTATAGTATACCTAATGCCAATTTACTAAAATCCATTTAATTTAATGGTCCCATTATATTTGTTCTGCATGTACATGGTAATTAAACTTGTCTATTAATACTTAGCCATATCCAAACCAGTCTGAAAGTCTTACTCACATCTTTCCATTTCATTGTAAGCAGGGACTACAACACTCAAGTTGACTGACTGTTCTTCATTTATGTGAGGAAACCTCTGCATTGCCTTAGTCTTTGGGTCATAAAAGTTGTCCTCTTCTTCATACCTCAAAACTACCGGATACGGTTCTGTTATCATGTATACGATGATAGATAGCTGCAAAGATAGAACAATTAATTGACGATTTGATTTGAGTTTAAGATATCATAACTATTTTGAATGTGTGACATCAATATGAATTTGATATCAAAAATCAGTAACTAATTAGCGTATGTATTAAACTGTATCAAATGATGCGAATCTTATCAGGACATATAACTGAAAACTATTACGTGTAACTAAGCGTGTGAAACTAGGTATTTACGTAGACCATAAAGCGTTCAAAGGTTGTGTATTTTCGAACGATATTTTCGCTCAAAATTAAGAATTTAAGCTTTGAAGGTCATTTAACCATGGGCAAAAGTGCAAAATTACAGAATAAAACCGGCAATTACAGCATTTAAGTACAATTAAATTTGGAAAACTCACTAAAACAAGACCACTTATAGCGGCTAATAATATGTATGATATGAAGGTCCACAGGCAGCAAAACAAATCCATTTTGATATTTATATGATTCTTATTAATTACACATATCACAGCACGTGTGAACTATAGTGTTTCAGTGGTTTTACAAAAAAAAATACTGATATATTTTGCCGGAAAACATGAATTCGTTTCGACCGTTTTCGACGACACATCATTTGACGTTGACATCTATCTATTTTGCAAGTCCATAACAAATTCCACAGACAACACTCTGTTATCCCAAATCACAGGCTATAAAGTACTTTTAGATTGTTCATTCTTCAAGGGATTGATGGTGTACTAGGGATATTTTTTGTTTATTCATCATCATCGTCGGTCAACAAACATCCTTTCCTTATATTTTATCAATCATGAAAAATACGTTCTGAACTCAAGATATATAAAGAACCTTTGAAAGAACTCTCTTCTGTTGACAATTCTGAGATTTTGGATACAAAGGTATCAACACTTTTCAACTACTGACACTCATTTTTTCATTTTCCTTTACCAGGCTGAATAATAATTTTGCGCTTAATTAGAGCTCCTTATAACATTGGGCAATAATACAACTCTAAACAGTCGGGATTACAACTTGGGAGCAGTACAAGTAGGGTCAGTAATAAATAAAAGACAAATATTAAACAGGTACAAAAGATTATTCTTTTATTTTCAGTCACCTAAACAATAAGAAAAGTTGTCAGTATTGATATAACTGAAGACCGAGCACAAATTAAGTATCAGTCAAAGGAACATACCACAATACGTATATTCAAAAAACATTATAGAACTGAAGTCAAAAGTACTTAAAACTTTATTTGCGACTTGATGCTCGAAGTTTGCGACATTGATGTAAATAAATGCATGTTTTATGGCTTACTTAGAATGAACCAAACAGACTATATTATAAAAGAAGACATAAATCATGGCACTTGGTTGTGACAGCTCGGTCAGTATAAGAAATCAAGGCAAAAGTTATGAGTAAATTATACAATTTATGTCATTGAAAAATAAGAAGCACACATAATATTTATATTCATCACTATACTATTATGTATAAAGTATATGTACACATCAGACTCGAGAAATTGTGCTTTTGCAGAGTACAGACAAAAAATGTTACGAAAATTATATGAATTAGAGCCTAATCTAAATAAATCAGGTAACACAACAGCATCAAACAATTAAACACTGGGACATAAAGAACTAGGCTCAACATTAACTTTGTCCAAATATATTGTTATATATCTGCAAGTTATTCATAATTTAACTAATTTTACATTAATTTCTATGTACAAATTGACATAACCTTAACTATATTTTACAAATAATTAATAGACATTCATTAGTACGCTAGTGAGGCACAAACAGTGATTTAGCACCATCTAGAAATGTTCACAAACTTACCATTGCTTCTTAGTTTAGTGTAATTAATCAGCTATTTCCAGGTTATTTCTCAATAATTTTACCATCAACTTATAAACCTGAACAAAACATTCATGAATTAGGTTTATAAGTAACATGGTTAGAGTTTAGTAACAGAGGCTTAAAATTTTAGGAACCGCATACAAATCTGGTTAACTTGATAAGTTGAAAGATACAAATATTGTATAGTACAATGTACTTATATCACACGTATGGTATTGCTATTGGCAGTGAGTGCCTTTTTACATCAACTTTCATAATTTACTTTTTTACGAACTAACTTATTTTAGTGAAGTAAATTAACAATTACTCAATATATTGTTATATAGACTGTTTTTAAGAAAACGTTACATCCAGTTTTTACCCTTTTACCGCCAGTATCCTCGTTGAAATATTTTTAAACATAATTTAGAAAAATAGTTGCCAATGATTTCACAGATAATTTCAAACTTTTTAAACTAATTTGGTTGCCATTGCACTGCCTTGGCACGTATAATAACCAAAATAATACTGTAGTCGAACAATTTAACACCAGTCTTGAAAATTTCAAATACCAATTTATCTAACACATCAGTGAACAATAAGCTTTAACAATTTACAATAATATTTTTAGCAGCTTTATACAGGTACTTTAAAACTCTTTATTTCTAGTACCACCTAAGTTCTAGCAACAGCTAGAGTTTCTTCCCATTTGTATTATTTTTCCTAAGTATAGCGAGCCTTCATTAAACTTTTGCCTCTACTTAGACAAAAAATATCTCCAATCCAAACAGCTGCTCAATTTAAGAATTTTGTGTCTCTTAACTCAAGCAAAATACAGCGCCACTTGGATCGGGAACAAGAAATATCAATGTAAGGTATTTTTTTAGTCTTTCGGTTTGCTTTCAGGTGATTGTACATATATATAGTCTTTGTGCCAGCACCGACGTGATAATACCTGGTTAATTAAATTAAGTCGTGCCATCTTTTTCCACTAATGAAGGAGTTATATTGTGAGAAAAGGATGATTTTTACCGTTGTTTATAATTTACGTTAATGAACCGGGTAATATCAGTCTCACGCAAGTACTGCCACAGGGACTATCATATAGTCTGAATGTACCGACTACTCGTTTGGATACAGTACTGATAGTGAGTGCGCGGTGTCAGTGCGTGTAGTGGTTGTGCGCGGGCGAGGGCGGCGGCGCGCGCGCCTCGGGCT
>OZ026806.1:1648600-1712210 GCA_964023185.1 Macaria liturata | reverse complement strand
AAGACTTCATAACCTCCTTTTTTTGGAAGACGGTTAAAAATACTGTCTTTCTTAATTTCCACTTCATTAATAATCAAAACCTGATCCACACTTGATTTTCTAAGGAATAAGATTTTAATTAAGTTTGCATGCATTAAGTGTAGGTAATTAATTTATAACTACTTTTATGCCTTAAACATACCAAGCCACAGCATTAGATAATAATATAGCACAACACCTTTAAAATAATTTCAGAAAATGTAAATTGTATTAAATAAATTCATATCTCATACCTACTTACTTACTTCTCTTTTATAATAAATATAATCAAAGACCTCAACTCATAAAAAACCTTCCACATGTAAATGCACGTTAACGGCCGTTAAGATTATTCGATTTATTGTATGTTGTGTTGTAGATGTGATTTCCGAGAGTTTAGCGTGCGACTCCACGTCCCAGGGCGGCGCGCAGACTGCACCGTCGCAGGGAACAGAAGACCCCTCGTCGCAGGGACTCTTGCACTGCGAGTGCGGCCAGAGCGACGTGGCCGACCTCATGCTGACGTGCAGGTATGTACATACAATAAGGCTTAAAATCTTAGAGAATACATATTTAGTTATGTATTCTCTAAGCTTAAAATATACATTTCAGGACATGTCGCACAGCGCCATCTAGACCCATACCAAGCTAACGGGTGTCGTAGGCACTAGATATACCATGGCTATATGTTTTAGGCTATATTTTTATTTTTGACAGACTGATGGAATGAATCATATACATAGGTAACTGTATTAAATTCATTTGTGTATTTAATTTTTAGTAACGTGTGTAAAGCCATACGGGCAGTGGCAAGACTCTAATCTCTTGCCTTAGAACTTCTCTTAGCCCCTAAATTAGACAATTATATTTGAATATTTATTTAAATATTTTATTTTTGTGTGGCTACTGCACTAGGTATCCGTGAGTCACAGAAACCACAGCACATGATTATATTTTTTTTATTTAATTTCATCTCTCGCTTCTGAAAGATTGGGTAATGTTGCTTCATGTCGTCCAATGCTGCAGGTATACCATAGTTTAGTTCTTTATTTCCAAATAGATAGAATGATAGATGAATTGTTTGTAATCAGCCAGCCACAACTGAAGACCAGCGCTCGCGCTGGTTGCTTCCACACGACCAGCATTATGCTGAGTTGGGGCTGTGTTGTGGCAGATTTTATGTTTGTTTACGTTTTTACTCGTGTTTGTTTTTCTGTTAAATCTGTCACAATAAATGTTTTCTTTTTTTCTTAATCGGTGTCCCCGTGCAGTGTGTGCGGGCGGCAGCAGCACGCGGCGTGCTACGGCGAGCGCGACGCGCGCCCCGCGCACTGCTGCGTGCCGTGCGCGCGCGCCGGCCGCGGGCCCATGTGCCCGCAGCACCTGCCCTACGTACACAGTGAACATCAAGTAAGAAAATATACACTTTTACTTTACAATGAAACAAACAGAAGTAGATAAACATACATATAAATAAATGTTTCATGTCACAAACTTGCACACACATATATGTATATGGTCCTGACCATGCAGTTCCCAAAATAAACAACTTTATTTGTCAGTATATTAACTAAACGGTTTTCACTCACGTGTAAATCGCGTAAGTTGTTTACGCGTTTCGGATGTTATGAGTCTGCGTGCTGCCGCGGTCCCAGAACATACGTTCTGAAGATGGATGTCATAACATCCGAAACGCGTAAACAACTTACGCGATTTACACGTGAGTGAAAACCGTTTAGTTAATATATTGATAAAATGTCTCACGAAAGTTTTAATATTTATTTGTCAGCTCCAGCCTTTCAGGTTTTTTACTTTAGTTGATCAATTGTGGTTGCGCCCGCGGCCCGCCCACGTTGATCTTATTTATCCACTACTAATTATCTGGTTTTATTGACATGTACAGTATTTGTATATTGAAGTAATGCTATATTCCCGGCACGTGCAGTTGAAGAGCGTGTGCATTCTCCGGCGCGTGCTGGCGGCGCTGATGGCGCGCTCGCGCGTGTGCGCGAACTCGCTGCCGCTGCTGCCCGGCGACCTGGCGCCGCGCGTCATGGCCGTGCTGCACGAACACAGGGTGATCGCACGCCGGGAGGGGTCAGTCATGTCTCGTTTATTTATTTATTACATACATCAGTACGAGCCTTGCAGACTGCAAGACTGAAGTCCAATGCGCCACCCACGGTAACATAAAAAATATACGTGATACTTGCCTAATACATATGTTCCTGTCATGTTCCATTGATACTGACAGCTCAACATGAATTATTACTTAAATCTGTAAAAAAATTGTTATCTGACAAACTGGCAAATCTCAAAATTTTCTTCGTAGAATCCAGAAAATCGACCACGACCACCTGAAGATACTGATCGATGGTCAATTCCGAGCGATAGAAAATACGGTCGTGGAGCGACTGGAGGCGGAGTCGCAGAGCCAGGGCGAGGAGCCGGCGCAGGAGGCGCTGCGCCCCGCCCGGCGGAGCACCCTGCAGGCCGCGGGGGACGCGGGCGCGCTGCAGCCGCCGGCTCCGTCCACGCCGCTCGCACAAGACTCCACACTCGGAAAATTCCGCAAAGCGGTGCGTTTCTCTGACGACTTGGATGACGACCTGCCCCTGAGCGGGAAGCACAACCCTGTGGCGAGCGTCGAGCGTGTAGGGGAGGTACATGTCGACAAACGTAAGGCTGAAAGTGAAAGACCACCGCCGAAGTTCTCCCTCGCTACTAAGAGAAGCAAACTCATGATGGAGCAGAAGAATAAACAACCTTAGTTAGCCATCTACATCTCAATACCTAGGCAGTCGCTAGGCTTTACCTACTAATGTTTTTTTAATTACATAATTTCACTGATTTCGAAATACGTAGGTATATCGTATTGGGGGTCACTCACTTATTTCACTCAGAACTAACCTACCAATAAGATTATACCTACCTATTGTAATAATAATTGACTTTCAATAAAACTTTTGATTTCTTACTAACGAGTAAGTGTTTTATTGAACGAAAAGACTACTCGCACGCTTGCATCACGCATTTAGCGAAAAATACAAATATTATTCGGCTTGACATAATACATGATATGTGGTATCAGAGGCACGGTGCGCCGGCGGGCGGGTAGTCCCCGAAGTTGGTGTAGACGCGGCCCCAGTAGCGCGGGTCGCCGCGCGGCTCCATGGCGCGTGAGTTGGGAGGCAGCGCCGTGCTGTTGACGCGCTCCAGCTCCGACACCAGGCGCGCCAGCACCGCCGCCTCTCTGCAATATACAGCATTTGTTTCAAAAACAGAAAATAGAAACCAGGCAGGTGTAATCCGAAAACTTAGGAATGCTCAATCAGACGTAATTTTGACGGTTTTCTTTGCACATCTGTATAGTAACATGAGTGTAGAATAGTCTGAGAGTAACATTTCGACAGTCTTATTTTTATGTTTAAGGAAATCGTAGTTGAACAACAAACAAGAACTAACTAGTTTTGGCCAAACACATACTTCTTTGCCCATGATATATGTGATTTTCTTAAATTTAGTATGAAAACCCCGTCTCTTAATTCATAGTAAGTATAACGAAGTATCCATACTCTTTGGTAGAAACTGAACTCCTATTCAGCGGCTCAAAAGTTTCAATATATTCGTAATTTCACAGATTGCATACTTGCCGAGTGTAATATATTATTTAGTAAAGCATAATCACGTACTTGTCAGCTAAGTTGTTGTATTCACAGGGGTCGTCCTCGATGTTGTATAGAGAGTAAGGTGCTTGCGTAGTCGCTACAGGGACTGCAGGGTCAGTGTGGTTGCATTGCACTGTAGATAACTCCCTGGAAATATAACAAATATTTGATTTATCCATTGATATAATACTATTTCGTGTGACATTTATTTCAACCCAAAAAATCAACAACAAAAAAGAATAATTCGATTGCATTGGGTATCAACAAATTTTGATTTTTAGTGTTGGTTTTACTGCTTTAGGACTATATTTCAAGAGTGGAATATGGATATGTGGAACTCCCTGCCTGACGCCCTGTTCTCGCGCAGTATATTCAGCAATCTTCAATACGAGAGTGAACCGGTTCTTAATGGGTAAGCACGCTCCATCTTAGGCCATAGCTATCGCTTATCATCAGACAAGCTATGGTAAAGCGCAAACCAGAATTAGTAAAAAAGCTTCTTAGTCGGGTTATAGATTTAAATTCAGATTCTTTTATTGTCAGTTATGTGATATTTTATTACAAGTGGTTTACAAAATAATAATTAGTTCATAACGACGCGTCGAGTCGGTTTTACATTTATACTACACCACATTCAATAATTAATAATTTTATACATTAGTAATACTAATTCTAATAATAAAGCAGCTGTAAAGGGGCTTTGTCAAAAATGGTACGTGATGTAGCTAATGTTATTCATTAATAACTATAGGTATCTACCTGAGTAGGAGTGCGTGTGTCCGGTCGGGCAGCAGAGCTAGCCGGTGCAGCGCGCGTGCTGCGGGCGCCGCGAACACGCGCTCCATGTCGTAGCTGCCGCCGCGCTCCGCCGGCCCGTACCAGTGGTCCCAACTACCGTTGTATGTGGAACCTGGAACCAGCGGGACTTATTTGTAACGATTTTATCATCTTTGTGAGTGCTTCGCATGTCGGAATTCACGGGTTATTGGTGCTCAACTAAACTTTGCTGCTTTAATTTGCTTTTTGAACGTAAATAATTGCGAGACACGATCAGCCGTCGTTCCACAGCATGATGGTTGGAAACTGTCTGGGTGCCTGCTAATTACCACCCTAAAACGTAAAAACTTGCACAAGACCTCTTAAGTATTTCATCATTTTTTTTACTTCTCACAGGAAAAACAGCATCAAATCCATACAGACATTTTCTCTTCAGCTTTTTTAACATATTATTACCATACCTTTAATAAGTTTCCACTGGTCGACTGTGATGCTGGCTACATTCCAAATATCGTCTATATTATGTACCAGAGTTGTTCTTTCCGATTTCAGATCTTTGGACAAAGCTTCCCATTGGTTGATACCGTCGATGTTCAGTTTACTGAAATAAGAATATAGGTACAAGATATTGAAGAATGTATAAAAACGATGTAAACAGTAATAAATATATTTGTATCAATTATGAGCAGAGTTCACCATTCTCATACGATTAATTGGTTCAGATTATATGCTGGATAGTACGGCAGTCGTTAAGGCATCTGAGATGCCCTAAGTGCAGTCTCAAAACTCTCAAAATTGGCTAATCTCATAAGATAAGAAGAAGAAACTTGTCGGTCGGAACACTAGGTAATGTTGAAACCTATTCGCGCAATGTTGTAGAACTCACATTCTAAATGATTTATTGATAACGCGCCGTGCAGAGAGAGTGTACCTGGTGTCAGCCCCGGCGGCGCCGAGCAGTGTCGGCAGCCAGTCTACAATGTGCAAGCGCTGCGTGGCCACGCGGGAGCGCCGCTGCAGCAGGGGGCTCCACAGCACGCCCGCGCCGCGCACGCCGCCCTCCCACACCGTGTTTTTCACCTAAATTCATGGAAACACATATTTCAGTATGACTATAATTATTGCATTCTATAACTATACAATTATTGCATTCCATAGGAAACCGATATAGTTTAGGACCACTAAATCCAAAAACATGTGTGTTCATTGGAAGGATCTGGGCGCCGCACAAAACATGTGTGTTCATTGGAAGGATCTGGGCGCCGCACAAAACATGTGTGTTCATTGGAAGGATCTGGGCGCCGCACAAAACGTCACAAGTGGGATGTCCGTGCAGGACTTATTGGTAGATAGCTAAGTTAGTAAACATACCTAAACCAAATAAATCCATCATCATCCATAGTCATTTCGGTCAGTCCGCAAGTTTTGTTTGTGTTAACTTAGGTACACCATGCGACTGGAGTGTTTTACCATATGCTTATCTTGATAATGATAACGGATTACGGATTACCTTTTAGTTACTTTACTATTGTGTGTCATGTATTCTGTGTAACATAATAACTATAACGTCATTTTACCTAAGTACCTAGAATTAGATTGGGAGATGACTCTGGCCTCGTAACACAGTCTAACGACTACCACGAGGTCAGAGGATTCACATGTTATTGTTGTACAATATTTACGTCAAATAAATTAATGTTGTATTTTTATTATTTACCCCTCTGAGTGGGTAGTTGGAGGCCGCGTTGTCGTTGAACCCGGCGGCCGGGCCGCCGTTGTCGGTGCTGAACACGACCACGGAGTTGTGCAGCATGCCGCGCTCCTGCAGCCGCGCCACCACCGCGCCCACTGACTCGTCCAACTTCGACACCACGGCTGCGGGAGGACAAATTATATAAAAAAATGAGAATCATTTGCGTAATATGATATACGAGTAAATGTGAATCTAGAGTATACATGAATGTGTTAGTTATTATCTTAGTGATATGTACTCGTAATGTAAGCAAGCGGGAACACAAGGTTCAAAAATGGAAGCGAGAGACAGTCTATACTGTACCTACATATATAAAAAGTAAAGATAAAGAAGATTAGACCCTAGTTTTCTATTTATAAATGAACTACAATGCCGAGTTTTTCAAGTGAGCTAACGTACTTGAACAACAAATTTATTAGTAGATAGGTACGAGTACATTGTATGACTAACCTCGTTGCTTTCCTTTTTTCCTTCCAGGAAAACTAGTGTTGCTGGCCGAGTCTTTATGAAATCTATCTAGGTTTTCTTGTCATATTATAATTGTAATCTAAATATAGGTAATACTCAAAAGTGACTGACTGACTGACAGAGTGATCTATTAACACACAGCCCAAACCACTGGACGGATCGGGCTGAAATTTGGTAAGCAGGTAGTGGTTATGGCTTAGGCATCCGCTAAGAAAAATTTTTTTGGAAATGCCACTTTTAAAGGGCTGCATGCAAGTTTTACTTCTTAATGCGAGCGAAGCCGCGAGCACCCACTAATTACATATATAAAATGTCTCGTTTAATATAAAAATAATAATATAATACTGACCAGCAAACTTCTGCCTCTGGAAGTCGGGTATATGTTTGAAATTGTTGACAACGTCGTCGGGCGCGCGGATGGGCTCCCCCGGGTTGCCGCTGTGCACGGCGGAGTGAGCCACCATCAGGAACAGCGGGGAGCTCGCGTTGTGACCATCGATCACCTGACACATATTGTATACCAAGTCAGTCATCATCATAGCTAATGACCGTAACACAGACGCACCGGCCGGCGTCCAGTACGGGGCTTTAGAGTTAGATTGTATGTGTACATTTTGTATGACAATAAATAATTTTAGATTTTTTTTAATTCATGAATCATCAGCTCTGAAGACCTTACCGTGGCGTGAAAAGTATTTTTTTTTATTTCGACTGTTTGTACAGAGTTGTGTTATTATAGGTCAGAAGCTTCTTAATGACGAAAGTTAGGTACTTACCTACTTAGTATTTTTTATAGTTTAGACTCTGGATTACTTAGCCAACTTTGATCCCTGACTAACGCAGCTAAAAGAACAAGGTAAGACCAGTTCTAGGTCTATATATAATAGTAGTAACATACTACTATTACCTAATGAATTTGGCAAACAAGATATCAGTATTGGTTGTTCTTGGAAAATAAATATCGGATGAGTTAATCGCAAATATGCGCTAAATGACTATTCACATTTATGAAATCAAACAAATATTTAACTTACTTTGACGGCTTCTTTTGTGTAAATATCTGTTGCATATTGCCCGAATAGGTCATGTGCTACTTGAAAACCTGGAAAACGAATTTATTTATTTGCCTTAGTAAATACATCTGTACATACCTACACATATTAAATAAGAAATTAGTTGACGTAAAAAATACTTAAATGCAGTTAGGTAATTCACACAATCAGTGCCCGTTTTGCTGATTTGTGTTATGATACGTTTTATAAATCTAATATAATTATTTTTGAAGTCTAAAATTAAATTCTCGTACCTCGTCTGAAATCAAAGCCCCAAGATCCCTTTTCCATAGAAGTGTGGTCGTACATGTCTATCCTGCCAGTCCAGAAACCAATGTGGGAATCGAACCTGGAATAATACAGAGTGAAATTAGAAAAAGACTACCTAATACTAATACCTATATCAACAAATTATTCTATATACTCTTGTTTACATATCAGTTTTGTATCTAGGTATAATTTAAGAAGATATTAAAAGTAAAATAAATATATAAAAATAATAGAATGATAGATCACCGATATCAGATAGGACCGTTGTTATTTTGACACAGAAACGGCCCATTATCAATCTTGTGTGCAAACTGAAATCATCGGGATACAACACTTCAGTCCATTACAAAGAAGAAGACTAATATGTGAGGACTATTATAGTGTTCGTTATCATTAAGGAGTAAAACTTGCATCCCCTATTTCACCCCTTTAAAAGTGGCATTTCCAAAAATCCTTTCTTATCGGATGCCTACGTCATAACATCTAGGTACCTTTATACCAAATTTCAGCCCAATCTGTCCAGTCGTTTGGGCTGTGCGTTGATAGATCACTATATCAGTCAGTCAATCAGTCAGTCACCTTTGAGTTTTATATATTTAGATGTGCCCTCACCCGCGGTTAAGAGGCAGATATTCCCTCTTGTAGTGTCCGAGGTGCCACTTGCCGACGAGGTGCGTCTTGTAGCCGAGCTCCTTCAGGTACTGCGGCAGGATCTTCTCCGAGAGAGGGAGTCCTCGCGGCTCAGCGCCGTAGATCACGCCGTGCTGCATACCTGACATAGCAAACTTACCAAACATCATATCTTAACAAATAGATAGATAAACGCTGTATTAGGTAGATACTAAATAATATAAAACAAGAAAACATTTGGAAAACTGGTGCCACAAATCGCGGTCTTATCGCTGAAAGCAATCTCTTTCAGGCAACCGCAAGATGGAGAGGAACAGACAGCAAATATTAGTAAATGTATACCTAAGCTATGCGATTTGTTAAATTTACCCCATTATATACCATTCATTTGTTTACAAGCACGTTAATTACGATAACAGTTTATACAATGGAGTTATGTACATGTGTCGTCCATGAACATATGTAAGTTATGATCGAAATGTTAAAACTTTTAATAGTATCTAGACATGAATTATGATACATTTTGAGCCTTGAGAGTACGTCATAGTGTAGTCGTTAAAGCAATGTCAGAGGCCTGTTTCAAAATTTGACAGTTCCATGCAAACCGATATTATTTACTAGTGTTGAGTTTACTGAATGTGTGTACCTAATTGTTTTTTGTTAAATATTGATTTTACTTACCTATAGGAAATATTTTTCTCACCAGTATTTATTTGGTTTTTTATTCGTTTTTGTGTAAGTATTTTAAATGGTTTCTTTCTCACCAGTATGTATGGGATATTTGCCGGTCATGAGCGCGGCGCGCGAGGGCGTGCAGATGGGCGTCACGTAGTAGCGGTGCAGCGCCACGCCAGAGTACGCCAGCGCGTCGATGTTGGGCGTCGCCAGCGCGTTCGACCCGTGGAACCCCACGTCGTTCCAACCCTGCTCCGGCAATACGGAATCAAGGTAGGATAGATAGAAAACACTTTATTATAATCAGGAAAAAACACAATGAAACAAACAAAACTTAAAATTAGTGTCCTAATTGAAGACCTTAGCGCTCAAAGCGATCTCTTCCAGGTAACCAATCTGGCAGGGATCAGGGTGCAAGTAAAAAGGTAGACGAGGTGTCTAATAGCGTGAGAGGAAAATAAGAAAAAGCAATAATTAATGCTTTTTTAAATTTATATTGGGCTTCACGACACAGGGATAGCTTGGCTAGCCTATTGTGAGGCTCAGTGTACACCTCCTCACTATTTTAATTATGATACCTTATGTTTTACCCACAACAAGTCTAGTTTAATATGAATGTACAAATAACAAAGTGAACGCACATGAAGTAACAAAAAGTAATTAAGCATATAATTGTAATAGCGTGTTCATTAGTTTGTCTGTTCCTGTTTCACGCCACAATGGTAAGACAATGATTTATCACGTTTTAGTGTAGCAGACTATTCGATAACTATAATCAAATGTGGCTCGGTGTGACTGTAGGTATCCGTTTACTTACATTTAAAGCACCACGCTTCGACTCCAGCTGCACCATTAGTTAGTATTTCATTCAACTTATGTAAGGATTTGCACACCTACTTATCGTAAAGAAATCGTAAGACACAGACTTCTTTGACTTGTTAACAGGACCACAAAATTAGGATACATGTCATTTGCCCCCCGCTTATCTCAGTAATGACAGATATTTACCAAAAAATGAGGAGGAAGATTACACCTCTGATGGCAATTGATAAATTTAACCAGAAAAGTATCAACATAAACGTAAATTAATATCAACTGTTATCAGTTTCAAAACATAAATAGCAAACAAAACAACACCTAAGGTGATTTTTGAACAACTCTTCAGTGATTACATGCAAATAAGGGTATTTCTAAGGGATTATTATTACAATTCGAACATTTTCTTTAGATTACATATTATGTACATTTAACTGGCAGTACCCGCGGTGTTATTTCTAATCCTATCCGTTCTAAATAGTCTACGAGTGAAGGGTCTAATCTAACTCTATTCTATTTTTTATCTAATATGGTTTGTTGACACGTTGTTGTGTCCATATTTAAGGGAACGATGTTGGTTCCTTCACTTAGATTACTGGGTGTGTAATTAAAACTTTACATCACGAGAATTACTTTTTATTAGCACTCTTTTTTACAAAAGCTCGTGAGAGCGAAATCCATTGACATGACAGATCTGTTGTTCACTCTGTCCGGACCCAATAGTTCACCTCGTGGCCGTGGCGTGCCGGGGGCGCTGCTTGTATACGTCGCTTGGCGCGCCAAATACAAATAGGTATCGCCACATCACCCCCCCAGGCAGAGAATTACCCCATCCGAGATAACATTCTCTATACAAACATAGTTATAAAAGTTACAATAGTAATCGGTACACAAGAAAAACAAAGAGGTAAGTATACAATTATTTGCACAAGATCTAAATTAAGACATGTTACAGTACAATAAAAAAACGAATAGGGTACACAATATATCAAAATCATAATTGACTAAGTACACAAATAGGATATTTACACCTTATAATATATTGACCAAATACAAGAAAACAATGTTACATAATATAACTTTACCACATAATTATCAACTAAATAGAGGATAGCTGAGGAATGAGCTACAAGTCCAGTCGGTCTCTAAAATAGACTTTACGACCTGAGCGTGTCTGTATGGGTTGCTTACGTGTTTGGTCTGATGAAGAGTTTGAATGTGTGATTGTTTTGGCAGGAGGCACAGTTAGGGCAGCGGGGGTCGAGCTGGTTGCAGACGAAGGTGGAGGGTTGTCCAGAATGTATGCAGGTTTGACCCTGTCTAAACTGACCTGGGTGTCCTTATTGCCTATAGTAATTGTGATTGTTTTTTCTGTCCTTGAAACGACCTTGTATGGTCCCGCGTATGGCGGTTTCAGAGATGGCCTGACTGTGTCGTCTCTCAAGAAAACGTGTGTAGCGTTAGCGAGATCCTTCGCGACGAAGACAGGGCGTTGGCCATGGCGTGAGGCAGGAGTAGGCCTTAGTTGCGCCATATAGCGTCGCAGTTGAGTAGCGAAGCTTTGCACGTCTTCGGTGCGATCCTCGTTAAGACCAGACGGGGCTATGAATTCCCCGGGTAAGCGAATTGGTTCACCATACACTAGGTCCGCCGGCGAACATTGTAGGTCTTCCTTCAGGGAAGCGCGCATGCCGAGCAGCACGACGGGTAGAGACTCGTGCCAGGTTGTTTCGTGGCACATCAGGGCGGCCTTGAGGCTCCTGTGCATCCGCTCCACGAGCCCGTTGGAGCACGGGTGATAACTTGTCGTCCTTATTCGCTTGGAACCGCACATCTGCAACAGTTTCTGAAACAGATGGGATTCAAACTGGCGTCCCTGGTCGGTAGTTATGATGGAAGGTACCCCGAAACGTGAGATCCAGCCGCGGAAAAAGGTTTCCGCGCATGTTTCTGCAGTCATGTTGGCCATTGGCCACGCCTCTGGCCAGCGGGAGAACCTGTCCACGGCTGTGAGACAGTATTGGTATCCGTTGCTGCTCGGTAGTGGTCCAACGATGTCCACGTGGACCTGGAAAAATCGCCGAGATGGTAAGGAGAATGTGCCGACGGGCGTGAAGGTGTGTCTGGAAACCTTGCTGCGCTGACACGCGGTGCAAGACTGAGCCCAGTCGCGGCAGTCTCTACGAATGTTTGGCCATACGAACCTGTCAGTCACCATGCGTGCGGTGGCTCGCGCGCCAGGGTGACTGAGATTATGAATCTTTTCAAAATGTGGTCGACGGAATGGTGGTGTCAAGTATGGGCGTGGTTTCCCAGTGGACACATCACAAAAGATCTCGACGTCGGACCCGGGAATGATGACCTTCTCTAGTTTAAGAGAGGGGTTGGTCATCGATGTGCGGAGTTCGTCGTCGTTGGCCTGGTCTGCGGCGAGTGCGGAGAAGTTGTCGAGGTGGATAGAATCCACGCGCGACATAGCGTCCGCGACGACGTTGTCTTTTCCTTGAATGTGGACTATGTCCGTGGTAAATTGAGATATAAATGAAAGTTGGTTGAGTTGGACGGGAGGCAGCTTTTCTCTACGCTGAGAAAAGGCATAGGTCAAAGGTTTGTGGTCAGTATATACAGTGACATGCTGAGCTTCCATGATGTGACGGAAGTGCTGGACGGCTTCGTATACCCCTAGCAATTCCCTGTAGTAGGCGGGCCAGGTGATTTGGCGGGCGTTCAATTTCTTGCTAAAGAAAGCTAACGGCTGCCAGTCGCCATCAACGTGTTGTTGAAGGCAAGCACCAACGTGTGTGGCGGAAGCGTCCGTAAATAGACCAACTTTGGCGTCCGGGATCGGATGCGCTAGAAGTGTCGCGTTTGCGAGATGGTCTTTGCACTTCTGGAACGCCAGCTCGAGCTCAGAGGTCCATGGTACTGGTTGTGAGCCTTTGAGTTGGGTGGAGGCGTAGGCATCGATGAGCGGTGCCTGAAGTTCGGCCGCATTAGGCAGGAAACGTCGATAAAAATTTATCATACCTAAAAATCTGCGGAGACCCTCGACAGTCTTAGGTTGAGGGAAGTTCTGCAAATCATTGATGCGGTCGAAAGGTGGTGATGTACCAGATTTGTTGATGCTGTAACCCAGGAAGATAACCTCATCCACGCCGAGCTGGCATTTGGACGGGTTGGTCACGACGCCGTACTGCGAGAGGCGCTCAAACAGCGCTCGTAGATGGCGGGTGTGTTCCTCGGTCGACCTGGAAAATACCAATATGTCGTCTACATAAGGGTACACAAAGTCCAAACCCATTGTCACCTCATCAATAAATCGTTGAAAGGTCTGGCCAGCATTCCTCAGGCCGAAGGACATGAAAGGAAATTCGAACAGCCCAAATGGTGTCGTTATAGCAGTCTTGGGTATGTCCTCTGGGGCTACTGGTATTTGTTGGTAGGCCTTAACTAAGTCTATCTTGCTGTATATACAGCAGCCGGCTAGATTGTTTCCAAAATCCCCAATGTGGCGGACTGGGTAACGATCAGGCACGGTGCGGGCGTTGACTGCCCGATAGTCACCGCATGGTCTCCAGCGGTCCTTCGGTTGTAACGGTGTGTCGTTATGTTTATCTTTAAGGACCATTTGTAAAGGTGAAGACCATGGGCTTTTAGATGGACGGGCGGTACCTGACCGGATCATCTCCTCGAAGACAGCCTTTGCGACCTGCAGCTTTTGAGGCGCGAGTCGGCGAGGACGGCTGGAGACAGGCGGGCCTTCCGTCGTCAGGATATGGTGAATTGTATTATGTTTCACAATGCGTGGGAGCCCTGGTGGTCTTGTGATGTCCGGGTACTCCTGAAATATTTTTGAAAAAGCAGTATCAGATGAAGCAATGATCATTTTTATGCTAGGTTGAGTTATGGTGGATATTGATGCAGGGACGGACAACTTGGTTATGCCATCAATAAGGCGGCGATTGTGACAATCTGGAAGCAGATTGTAGTGAGCCAGGAAGTCTGCCCCAATGATGGGTGTACTGACATCAGCAATAATAAAGTTCCAGGTGAAAACTCTCCGGAGACCCAGATTGAGGGACATGGTTTTTGTACCATATGTTTTTATGTTGCTTCCGTTGGCCGCACGGACGTCGAAGCCTGTGGCTGTGTACCGGCCACGCAGGAGCCTGCGTGGGAAACAACATAAATCTGAGCCACAATCTATTAAAAATTTGTTCTTGGATGTACTGTCTAGTATGAATAGACGGCGGCTTGGTGTGTGACAATCAGTTGCCGTCGCTACTGATTGCTCGCCTCGTTTTCCGCCCATTCGCATGGTTTTGTGCATTTGCTGGCCTTGGCGCCATGTCGGTGGTGGTACCAGCATAGTTTGCGTGATGGAGACCGGTTCCGGGAGCGTGAGTTACCCCTGGAGTCAGAGCGGGAACGGTCCCTGTAGTCAGCTCGGGAACGGTCTCTGGTCAAGGCATCTACTTTTTTTGAGAGGTCATCAATACACCTCATGATTTTGTCCAGGTCGGGTGTACTAGTGCTGGCTGCACACACTGACCTGCTTGGGGACGCTTCTAGTATGGCGTCCGCCAGGTCAGCCACCTTGTCCAAGGGGAGGTCCAACTGAGCCATGAGAATGCGCTGGACCTCGTGGGGTAGGCTTCTCATCCACAGCTCCCGGACAATGCCCTCATCGCTTTTCCCTGCCAGGGAACGGAGATGTCTGAGGAATGATGAGGGCTTCCTGTCCCCCATCTCCTGCTCGCTCAGGAGCTGGCGAATGCGCTGTTCCCTGGACAAGGAAAAGCGTTTGATTAGCTCTGTTTTCAAGTTTTGGTATTTGTTATCTGTTGGTGGGTTAGCGATTATGTCCTCTACCTCATCAGCCAACCGTGCGTCCAATATAGATAGTAGATGCCCATATTTGGTGGCATCTTTAGAGATCCCCGCTATCTCGAATTGTGCCTCTGCCTGTGCGAACCATGTGTGTGGCTTGTCAGGCCAAAAAGCGTTTAACTTTACAGAGACTGCATTGACCGTAGGCATTGTCAGCCGAGCCATTTGCTCCTGTAATGATTTGAGCTGGGCTTGCAGCTCTTCCTCATGCGGAGTGGACATTGTGGTATAAAGTCAAAGTAATACAATATAATATAAACACACACAAGTAGTCTACAGAGATGGTAGTAGTCTGGTAGATAGTTATTATGTTTAATACAAACAAGCAGCCTTAATCACCATGTCGGTTAATATCCTACTGATAAACACAGGTATGCATATATAATAATATGTAAGTATATTAAGTTATAGGTTAATTGGGTTGCACAAGCTCAGTGTCATTGTTATAACCGCCACCACTTGTTAGAGTTATTAGTTGTCATCACCGATAGTTAATCACTGTACTGATACGGGCGAGTTACACCACACTTTTCTTCACATACCTCGGATCCAGTTTGGTACCTGACGGCGGCGTGCGCGTGCACGACCGGCCAAGGCGAAGGCTCCTGCTGGCACGAGGGGCGCGTGGGGCGGCTTAGGGGCCGCCTGCACTGGTGCGTAGTGTGCGCACTGGAGGCCGCGCCACGTGGTGTGCGAGTCGGGGGCCGTGATTCCGCGTTGGCGGCCCGGCGATCGCAGCGGCGGTAGGTGTAGGTAGAAGTGCGCGTCGTTGAATGCCGCGCCCGGTGGTGTGCGTCGTGTGCGAGTCAAGGGCCGGGACTCCAAGTCGGCGGCCCGGGGACTGCAGCAGCGGTTCGCAGAAATGCGTGTCGCTAAGCGAGGGCATGGGGCCCCGCTCAATGCAGCGTCGTAAGTCACCAATGTTGACACGTTGTTGTGTCCATATTTAAGGGAACGATGTTGGTTCCTTCACTTAGATTACTGGGTGTGTAATTAAAACTTTACATCACGAGAATTACTTTTTATTAGCACTCTTTTTTACAAAAGCTCGTGAGAGCGAAATCCATTGACATGACAGATCTGTTGTTCACTCTGTCCGGACCCAATAGTTCACCTCGTGGCCGTGGCGTGCCGGGGGCGCTGCTTGTATACGTCGCTTGGCGCGCCAAATACAAATAGGTATCGCCACAGGTTCAACCGTGTGAAAGCGAAGGGACCAACTCATTCAACATATAGGTACTCATTATAAAGTGGGTGTCATCATACCTAACAAAGAGAGTTCAGTGATGTTAAAATTATTCAAGATTGTATGTACCTACCTACTTACCAAATCATCTGCAATAAACAACACTACATTCGGCTTGGACGGAGGCGAATCACTTAACACCAAACACAGATATGTCAACAAAAAAGTTGCTCTTAACTTCATATTTAATTTCAGCACATTCATTTTCTATATGATTTAGAACATCACAAGCACCCTTTTTATAGATAGTTTAAACTTTGGCTACGTATATTGTAGGTGCATATTACGTGAGTATATTTTAGACGAGTTTTTAATGCGTAACAACCGGTCGCGGCGGCCGCACTGTTACTTGTCCCTACGGGCGCTCTAATCGCAGTGGGGAAGCGGTTACACTACAGAAGATAGTGTAATACTACACTCAGTAACATTTTTACGACTCTATCATATAGATTATCTATATCGGCTTTAAGGTAAACAGTGAAAACGGTAACTTCCTAAATATAAGCATTCGTTCATTGAAATTTTTTTAATAGTAATATCTAGCTATAAAAATATAAATCAGGAAATGTGTTTGAATGCTTAAGTGTTATATTACTCCTATAAAGTCTTGACATACCATAAACTTAAAAAACTAATCAAATTAGGACAACTACAATAGCAAATTTTAGTAAAACGTTTTTAGATACCAACGTAGTGATAAATCAGCAGTATCAGTAAGTAATATTATCAGAGGTAGCTTTAACCTGGAGAGATATCGGTGAACCTGTGTCGCTGCAGTAACCCCATCGGAGTCTACTACACTGTACCTATTGATGACGCACCCAACACTATGCCTTATTATGTGGTAAATAATAACGTAACACTGACAAAACTACGAAGTTTAAAATTCGCAAAAGCTATAATATAATAAATACGATACACATCTTGTGATTGGTCCGTGTATTAGCCGTGGACGCTTTGTTGTACAGTAATAAGTACCTACGCCACATCATACATATTTGGATTAGGTACTCCTCTCATCTTAAGGTTCCACGGAAGAGATAGTTTTGACGAACAGGCCAACACAACATTTTTAATTTTTACATTTTATTTCTTTGTATTAGTATGTTTGAGAAACAATTTAACCTACACAATGAGGTATATGATAAACGTAATCACTTTCATTGAACTCAGGAACAACAGTATGATTTCTTGAGAAGTATGAACGATTCCACGATACAGACACAATCATATACCTCAGTAAAAATGTATAAATATTCGACGATATAATACTTACGGAATGACGGTTAGTAATGTTATGCTGTTTGTTTGTTTTTTCCATGGGTCGGATGACACGTTAAATTGTAGGTCCCGGTTTGTCTAGTACGGCAGTCGTTAAGCCATGTGAGAGGCCCTTAGGGCGGTTTGAAAACTCTCAGACACTAGAGTTGGCCACTTTCATTCGATAAGAAGAAGATTGGTTCGAAGTTTTACATTTTGAAAAATTTAGAAGACTTTTCTAGAGAATTAAGAACTTTGCAACAATAAAAGTTCTTCCATAGGTAAGATCATATACTTTTATATAACTTTTGATATAAGATAAGCGCTCGGTTAGCATTTGTACCCTTAACATCTAAAACTGTATAGCGTCGCAGTTACATATTTTTTTTCCGTGCTGTACATACATACATAACATAATTCGAAGTGAGCGAGTGGAGTGCAACGCACTGTATGACAGCTCGGCCGAGTTAATGACATGCTAACTAATGTGCTGGCGCTTACAGCCGAGCTTTTGTCATGCAAATGTATCCTACACAATAGGTGACACTAACACGCGACGCAACGATTTAAACAATATTACCTGTATGTGATCACATTGTATAACTACACATAAAGTTTGAAGCACGTTCAAACGGCTATTCAAATCTTAAAACTAGCACGTTACTGCAATAAAACACAAAGTTAGCAAAAAGCCTGCCTCCAATAATAATGACCCACATAAAAATAGTTCGATGAAGTCGAGTCATGCTTCATTAGACTATTACTTTGTTGAAAAGAAACAAGAGACTTACAAATAAATTATTTATTAATATAAATTACAGTCTATTTAGCTTTACCTATCACACACAAACAGAGTACTCAAGAAAACAAACTTTAAACATAAACATTATACAGACGATGCAAGCGAGCTGCCGCCTGCCAATGATTTAGACATCGATTCATATATTGTACGAAGTTCATTTAAAAGTTTACTTACTATGAATTTGCTGGGTCGTACATATATATATATATATATATATAGTATACGAGTAAGATAGATATACGATGTAACGAAGTATATCCTTCAACCAATTATATGTTTTTTTAAGTAAGTATGTTTGTCATTTGTATTTTGTTTGCACTTGCTAAGAGGAGCTGCAAGATTTATTATGTACGAGCAATTATATATATTCTCATTATATTTCACTCAAAGGTTTTCGCAAAGCTAATCACATCCATAAATGAGACTTGACAAATAATATTCCATCATCTTTTCTCACAATCAGTGGGTGAAACAATCATCAAGCCATAGAATGAGAACTAATAAAGCGTTTCTTGTATTGTGGCAAATACGTAGATGCCTACATTGGAACATGCTCAACACAAGTTATTCATAAACTATGTACTTTATGTACAAAAATGTATTTTCACATTATTATACTTCTGCCCCGATATTAAGTACTAGAGCATGGTTCAGATAAATATGCCTGTATTGTTTATATACTTTATGAACACACGTAACAATATTTCATTTAACTAGTTATCAAATATTATTATGAATTACATAATATTGAATTATTAACTATGTGGATAAATACAATATAAGATACAACGCATTCTTAGGTACTTAACTAACTAAACAGGGACAGTTGAGATATAATATCATACGTCTACAGTAGTACACACATACAGATGGTATTTATAGTGAGATAGCTCATTATTATTCGTGGAGAATATTGTTTGCACAAGTTTTAATACATATTTACGAGGTTACTCGATGAAACCAAAACAAATACATATGTGTATATAGCAAGGTGGCCACAAGCTATAATAGCTAATATAAATACATTCATAAGCTTCACCACAAACGCTTATTTACAAACGCGCTTTTGATATTTATAGTAATAATTAATTATGTAAGACATAAGTATCATTGCAAACATATATCTGAATGATTGCTAACACACATACAACACATAATGCGAGAGGCACTCAAGTATCGTGGGTTCCGATACTAACACGTACTACCGGTGTCGGCAAGTGCACACCCACCACTACCACCTACACATGTGACCTTATCCCACCTTATCCAAATTAATACCAATATCGATATTAGTACGAAACCCTAAACCCCTGTTCTTTGGTGTAAAATATTATGTTGTTATCCATATATTACACTAACGCGACAGATTAAATTATATTGTTAATTCGTCATAAAAATATCAAACTAAAATTCAACAAATAGAAAATGCGTACAACATAAATAATACTTTGGACTGAGCGAGCTGAGATATTTGCAGCAAAATATTTATTGCTTATGATAATAGAAAATCATTACAATATATATTTTAATTACATACATACACTTGATATAATGTAGGTATATATACCTATATCTGATAACATCGATCACTCTATTTGCTGTAAATATTACATGTTCTGTAATGAAAATATTTTTGTTCCATGTTTGATGCAAAAATGCGAGTCAAAAATACACTCAGCTCACAGACAAGTAGATCGGGCGAGTTACTGGGCCCAGGAAGTGGCGCGAGTGGATGCGTCCCCTGTGTTATCCCTGTGTCTGTGTCGGTCGCTCGCTGCAGCCGCCCTTACTCCTTGCGTGGCTTCCTCTTGCGCTGTCCGTCGCCCGCCGCCTCCGTGTCCACGAGGGGCGTCGTCTGAAACAAAGTTCGAGTCAACACGCTTTCTAGATACAGTTTTGATAACACTATGGAGACAACTAGTAACTTCGAGCAGTAAAGGAATCCAAAGGAGGTTGATTGGATTCAAGTCTGCTTGTTGGGACAGTGCCCAATAAACACTTGGCCCGTACATCACCTCTTTCTATTAAATATGAGATTATACTCAATATACTCATGTTTGAAGGTTTGCTGGTCTATCTGTTCCTCTTTCACACCGCAAACGAACGACTGATCGTAATAGCTTTTGGTAGAGGTTCTTGTGTTTCACAGTCGCTTCGCAAGCGTTATTTCAGGCCTAGCAGTAGATTCCCCTGCTAGAATCTCTATATGCATTACCTCTGCATCCTGGCTGGGTTCAGGCTCCTCCCGCTCGAGCTGCGCCTTGGTGGCTCGCCTGTCTTCCTCCACCTCCTCTTCGTCTAGGGCTTCGCCCTCTGCCTCGGGCTCCGACTCGTGCGGGTCGTCCTCCGTCACCGCATCTGTCTTTTTGCCTTCAGATTCCTAAACATGGTGGAATATGTTAGCTTTATGGAATAAACATAACAGACAATAGGTAAGTATCTCACTAAAAAAAAATTATAACAAGATATGACTCGATTTTGGTCTTTATTCCTTATAAAAATCTACAAAATATGTAGCGAAGGCTGCATTGGAAGGCAAGATATGAAAGTGATATTAATCTGTTAAATTCAGAAAAATATACGTATTATTCTATTTCATTTTGTAAACTAAATTAGTTTGTTTGGTATTTTTCTACTTTGAAATTGTAATATCGAGGGTTACCACCGCCCCAGAGTCCTGTGACGTGGATTAACTAGTGATGTAGTCGTAGTGCTATTCGACCTTAAGATTCCTAAAAAAAAATGCCTGGTACAATAGATAAATAGAATGTAGTAAGTACTCACGGCCCTGGGCCCGCAGCACAGGTAGGCCACGAGGCCGACGAGCAGGAAGGCCCCCAGTATGAGCACGGCGTACACCCAGGGGTGCTCCGCCGCGAACGCCAGCGCGCGCTCCACCGCCGACTCCTGCGCACACTCACACGCTAGCCAACACTACTACACACGCACACATGGTTAAAGGGCTTGTCTACTAGCATTAGCTGTACAAGTACTTTATATTTTGTTAAAAAGTATCAATATTGTTTTGTTTTTTGTTTCATTGAGTTTTGACAAAGCAATCGGTAGTCATCATCGATATTTTTTGCTCGTAGTGTTTTATCACACGAACAACATTGTGCTTAGCTACATTTTGCAGACCTGGCTTTTTACTCAAAAAATTAAGACCTGTTATAACTCATCTCAAATACATACTCATCAAGTAAAACAGGGTCTACTAGTATTGCTGTTGTTTGAAGTACAATTCCATCTAACATTTGAGTACATTTTGTCACAGCTACAATTTAGCATGTGTACAGATTTATGTTGAACCAATCTGTCGTCCTCCTCGCTTAGGTGGACACGTAGCAAGGCTTGTAATAACACTACTAGTACTCATATATGGCATGTCTGTAGTACATAGATATATGCTACTAGGTGGAGCGAGGACATAATTAAGGTTAAGCATAACAGGTGAATCACAAAGTCAGGCTGAGTAGCGTGGCATGGGAGAGGCCTATGTCCAGAAGTCTAGCTAGCTATAGAGCTTGGTACGAGTAGGTGGACCTCCTTGGCGCGGCGGTACAGCATCCAGACGTAGACGGAGATGGGTATGGAGACGTAGACGGCGTACAGCGCCCAGTAGCCCGGCTTGTAGTCGGTGGCGCGCAGCACGCGGCCCCACACCGTGTGCTGCGCGGTACATCACTTATACACACATTGGATATGTCGAGGTTGTAACCATACTTGGAAACAAATGAAAACAATCACGACTGTTAGGATTCCAGCCTTTTTTTCTGAAGTCTTCGCGATGTAGAGGGACGAATGATCCGCTAGTGATTAGTGAGAAGTTTGGTCTTTTTGGTATTGAACTTATTCCTTCCTTTTGATAACTCAAAAATAAATTGCTCAACTGTATGGTTTAGACTGTGCATTGATCTCTTTGCTTGTCATTCATTTCACATTATTCTCAATATAATCATCAAAACGGAGGATCATATTACGGCATCAATATATATATAGAACAGTAATAAACTATTCAAGCACACAGACCATATTTTGTTTCTAATAAACTGACCTACTACAAACTAGCTTCATTTGGTAATCATGTTGCGATGGTGCCAATCATTGCCTGTTTATAAGGCTATCAAGTTAATATTTTTAATTTGGTCAGGGCCAGCATGATGCCGAGTTGGGGTTGTACTCCTATTGTGACAGATATACATTATTAATATGTTGTTTTGTCATATCTCAAATTCAAATTTAAAATCATTTATTGCACTCATGGGTTGCTTTGCAGATGGCAAAAACATAAAAATACAGGAGCATTCGCCACAAGTTTACCTTGCAACTAAAGTAGGCATACTCACATATCTTACATATCTTGTTATTGAGGTATTTATTTCAATAAAAGTTTTCTTTGTTTCTTCCCTTACTTTCCCTGTGCTACGTGTGTGTGTGTGTACGTACCGAGTCGCGCGACATCTTGGCCCGTTTGAGCGCGAATGACTGCGCGGCCCAGTCCGCCGCCGCCGCCTCGCTGTCCGCCACCAGCAGGTTGTCGAACAACAGCGCCGGGGACATCGACCACAGCTCGAACCCGACTGCGGTCTATAATAACGAGCAATGCTTAAAATAAACATGTGTGACTGACTGATATAGTGATCTATCAACGCACAGCCCAAACCACTGGACGGATTGGGCTGAACTTTGGAATGAAGGTAGATGTCATGATGTAGGCATCCGCTAAGAAAGAATTTTTGGACACTTTTAAAGGGGTGAAATAGGGGATGCAAGTTTTACTTCTTAATGCGAGCACCCACTACTCATTATATAAAAGCGAAAGTGTAGTTGTTAGTCTTTTTGCTCTGCTTTCGAAACGCAACGGAGGAACGTATCATCGTGGTATTTCGTACGAAGACAGTAAAGAGCCCTGAAAGTGACAGACATAACCGCTCTGAAATTAGACACTAGTAGAAACTAAGACGGTTAACTGTAATTCTGTGCAGTTTAACGCGAACATCAGATATCTCATACGATTCTGTGGACAGAATATAAGTATTATATTTAGCACCAGACATTCATTTGACAGGTTACTTAAAGCGACATCCACACAGGCGACTCCGTTGCCAAGGGCGGAGTATACCTGTACTGGAATGAGAGTGGCTCTCAAACGTCAGGATGGAACACTCTGTTAAGAACTTCAACTTAACATATGTGTTACCTCGTTAATCCGGGATAAAAAGTGGCCTACGTTTTAATCCAGTGTCTAATCTAGCTACACACAAAATATCTTCCTAATTGGTTTCCAACCGTTTGAGTGCGAAGAAGTATCAAATAGGTAGGTATACACACTCACGCACAAACTTTCGCCTTTATAATATAAGTGTGATAGATATATAGGTACTCACGATCTGTATCATGTTGAAGGGGTTGTCGTCCCGGAAGTAGTCCGGGTTAGGCACGCGGCGCGGCGCCCACTTGCCCTTGTAGTTGGGGTTGGGCACCAGCGGCGCCCGCCACTTGCCCTGCACACACACACACACACACACAAGTTCAATTATTTATGGGTTAAGGTAACGTAGGTTTTATAGGTTAGCTTAAGTTTAGTGTAAACGATCTTAGTGTGAGTTTAGCACTTGGCATATAACTCAAATTAATAGGTCAGTCTGCTGCAGCGAGAGGAACCAGGATCCAAAAGGATACCTTGGGTAATGTGTATGTTTAGAAACTCAATACATATATACCAAAAAATGGGGATAATTCACATGTTTATTTATTAATTGAATTTTCACACATCACATCCATGAAGACATCGAAAAGTAGTGCTGTGAGCAGCACTCCTAGCTACCCGGATAGTGATATATGTGGTAGATTACATTCTTTACATTCTGATTTTACTGTGAAGTAGGTATTTTAACCCTTGAACAAAATAGAACGCATACTAGATAAATATGTACCTTTTTTCCGGATAATATCGGGGACCTTATCTACTTATTATACTTACCTACATATTATTGAATGTAGCTATTGAGTAATAAAGCTATGTACCTTGTAGTTGGGGTTGGGCACTGCGGGCGCGCGCCAGGCCCCGCAGCCGGGCGCGGCGGCGCAGCGCGGGTTGTCGATGAGCGGCGCCTCCCACTCGCCGTCCATCTCCTCGTCCCAGTCCGCCGGCTTCTGCGCGCCCGGGTCTAGGAAATAATAACCACATTATTTACAGTCTTGTCAAGTAAACTCAACAGTTTACGTGTTTCTATTAACACTTGTGTCCGCATAATAAGTAACCTCGACAACAAACACACACACACACCCGTGCAACATAGAACGTATCGCCCTCTCTCTCGCTCGCCAGAGTGGCGTGTTTCGATCTAGCTATGTCAAAGTAGAAATACCTTGTAGAAAGCCTTGGCTCCTGTCCAAGATACCAAATTAAGGAAAACAACCTCGACAGCACTCACATCCTATTGGTAATGTCACAGAATTAAAGAATAAAAGAGATTGAGTAATGAAGAAATCAGCCCCACAATAATGGCGATCTAGTAAGTAAGTTCGAATAAGAGAGACCAACTCAGGTGTTAAAGTTTAAATATCACTTTAGGAGCTTTTGACATGGCTTCACAACTGCCTTAACTTACGATGATCTAGAAAATCAATAAAGCTGAACACGGCAGAATACACAGAGCAAAAATGGACTATAAATATAATAATATAATGTAATCTGACCAGGAATCATCTCAGGTTCGTCGTCCAGCCAGCCGTCAGGTTTGACCGCGTTGGTGTCGATGATCTGCGCGGGCGCCTCCTCGTCCCAGTCCTCGGGCTTCGTGGCCGCCGGGTCCACGATCTGAGACAGATACCGATATTGCAGAGCTCTGTCATCCAGCTATACAGTGCGTGAACTAATTAAGAAAGTTCTTATGATACTTGCCACCCGTGTAATAGAGAAATCCAGTCAAATCAGTGCAGTCAATAGCGGTATTTTTTTATGAGAGCTCTGTCTTCACCCGTGTAATTGAGAAATTCAAGCAGTCTATGCTGGCAACTACTTAATTATGACTTTTTATAATGAGTTTATCATCTCACTGCAGAGCATAACATTTGCCCTAACTTGAGTTTATCATCTCACTGCAGAGCATAACATTTGCCCTAACTTGAGTTTATCATCTCACTGCAGAGCATAACATTTGCCCTAACTTGAGTTTATCATCTCACTGCAGAGCATAACATTTGCCCTAACTTGAGTTTATCATCTCACTGCAGAGCATAACATTTGCCCTAACTTGAGTTTATCATCTCACTGCAGAGCATAACATTTGCCCTAACTTGAGTTTATCATCTCACTGCAGAGCATAACATTTGCCCTAACTTGAGTTTATCATCTCACTGCAGAGCATAACATTTGCCCTAACTTGAGTTTATCATCTCACTGCAGAGCATAACATTTGCCCTAACTTGAGTTTATCATCTCACTGCAGAGCATAACATTTGCCCTAACTTTTTAGCTTTTATTAATATTTTCATTTAAGTATTCATAGATATTGCCATTGTGATGTTTTTAGGATGAAATCGGTTAAAAAGTAAGTTCGTATGAGAGTGGCCATCTCTGGTTAGTTCTAAAACTGCCTGAAGGGCTTTTGGCATAGTTTAACGACTGAGTCCAGGAGACAAGGAAGTGGCTATACGAAATTAAGATGAAACTGACCTATTCACATCTAAAGATGGTAGAGAATTTTGCCAATTGATACCCATATTTCTATATGAAGTTGGCACCTAATGATGACAACTATTTAAGCCAGTAATAAGTTACCTTCTCCCTCTCGTCCCAGTCGTCTGGCTTGTTGTCGTTGGGGTCGTCGACCTCCTCGGGCGGGTTGACGGGCGGCGTGAAGTCCTCCAGCAGCGAGCCCGCGTTCACCTCCTTGTGGTCCACCAGCATGCTGTACGTGTTGTCGGGCCGCACCACCAGCGTGTACAGGTGCGGCTCCTTGTCCTTGTAAATGTCGTCCAGACGAGACCTGCGACCACGAAATAGAGAAAACAATGGAAGTGCCCTTATAACTACTTAGTACGGGTACCGGTGTCGCCAAACTCACATATAAGTTAAACAAAATATACATCTCCATTTGATAAGTATGTATTTACAAAAGAAAAGTATATAAGTATTATATCCGTTATCTAGTACCCACGACACAAGCGTTTGCTTAGTGTGGGGCTAGATGGCGCTGTGTGCAATGTCCCGGAATATTTATTTATTTATTTATAAATTATTCGTCCTGCTTTCATTTTGACACGTAATAATTGCACAACAAGGTATGAATTTATTTTTAAACATGTTTTTTGTGCGAGTACGGAACGTCTTTCTAGCTCACATAGCTAAGCACGACTAATCATGGCCGCGGCGAATGTTGCGACATTCTGCTTCATTATGGCACAGAGAGGAGATACGAGCACCACTTCCATTGTTTTCTCTGTTCTTTTCCTGCGACGATACATGATACAATCAAATAAAAATAAAATAAATATTCCGGGACATTGCACACAGACATCTAGCTCCACACTAAGCGAACGCTTGTGTCGTGGGTACTAGATAACGGATATAGTACTTATATACTTTTACAATAGAATCATTACATGTATTATTCTTATTTCTTAGTTCTAATTAAGTCTATTTAGGCACTGCAAATTATGTGATTCAGCATGTAGCATGTTTGTCTACCAAATAATTAAAAAGTTGTTTGAGAAACAATAACACTTCAATGTCTTTAATCAAGCAGACATAGACACAACAGGTGTCCCAGATCTTGTGTTCATTGTGGGATTTAATTGCAAACCATTTAATCCAATATTCTGTCCTATGTATGACAATAATATAAATTTTATCATAGCTCCTAGAATTGTATGTAAAAACCATTTTACATAGTGAAGATTAAAACATCAAGTAAATCATTATAACTTAGTGATTATAATAGGTAAAACATTAAAACTTAATTGTGGTTAAACCACTTAAAACAAATTAATCCCGTGTAAACTAAACAACAGATTGTAAAATGTCAAATATTGCAACTCACGTGGGTTTCTTAGCGTGCTTCTCCTCGATGGTGCCGTTGCGCGGGTTCTTGTGCCGGAAGATGAAGTGCAGCTTGTTGTCGTTGCCGCACTTGTCGGGCCCGAACATGATGGTGTAGGCGGTCTGGTCGTGGAACTGGCGCAGGTCGGCCTTCGAGTTGGAGCCGCGAGACAGCAGCTTCAAGTACGCGCCGCCGCAGTTCTGGCCCTCCTGCACAATGCAACGCGGTCCAATCAAATAGATATCGCTCATTGGAGCCGAATAATTATGTATAACAAGTAATTCATATGATCTTTTCTCACTTCTTATATAAAACTTAATTAAATTTTGAATATTCTACAAAACTTTAAAAATTAAAAACTCAGTTAGTATAATAAATCAAGCTGATAGTATTCACACAACATGTTTCAATATTTACACAAGCTAATGAAGCAAGTAAATCACCATAAAAACCATAGCTGAAACTGGGCCAATGTTGTGCATTCTCACAATAAATTAAACATATTGGCCTGCACATAATATTGCTGGATATTTTTATGCCCAAACTTATTCTTTCTTGATAACAAATATTATGAAACAAACTATTTTTCCTAACTTGGTAACAGAACTAAGCAAACTAGACAATATTTAATGAGACTAATCTGACCTACTAGCACAATCAGATAAAATGTAGACAGTGTGATAAAATATGAGTCTCTTACTTTTTCTGAATCTGTAGATAAAAATAAAAAAAAATAATGAAGAAAGCAGTAAATGTCTATAATTGATTTATAGTGTCAGTCAACACACCAGGGTCACGGGTGCAATGAGGGGTATGTCAATAACAAAAGTTTATTGACACGAGTAAAAGCTTTTTATAGAACACCAGTATGATGCAGCACATCCTAAACAAATATTGGGCCAGTGCCAGACTGTATTCAAGCTTTGTTGATTATTCCATACATTATCTACTTATTTGATGGTCTGAGATAAAGTTGACATGATGACATATTTTGCTGTAATTTGACCAAATAAAGCCTGAGTTATTATAATACATATAACCACATTAAACATAAACAAAATAGAATATAATAATTTATGTGTATCATTTAGTTTTGTAGGCATTGTCTATCAAAAGAAAGAAATCTTATTTTAGGTATTATAATGTCTTTTAGCATAGTAATTCCATTAGTGAGTGCTCAAATCCAATATTGGTATGATGCAATACATGTGACAGCACCACTCATACACCATTATGACTGAAGTGTATATTTCTTTCACTGTCTATAAGCCAATTAGCTTGTAGAGAATGCTAATGAATTCTATGAAAATTCTGGTGATTAACTTGTAGATATTGCTTTTGAGTCCTGACTATACTAATATATCGGCCAATTTTTCAATTATTATATTACTAAACTATACAGGATTCTTCCTAGTGTAAGTTGTGGGGATCAATCAACATAATAAGAAATATATATATGTATATGATTATCTACTTCTTCCCTACACCAGCCAACCACTTAATTGGTAGCATAGATGAAAACTGGACTACTTCTTGTATATAATATTGTTACAATAGGTATTTTTTTTAACTATGCTGTGGTGCTCAGACTGAAAGTCATTGTTTATCGTCTAAGTTTCATTCTCACAATAATCACTCAGTTTATAAAATGATTTAACCACATTCACTCATTAACTAATCACTTGTCAATGTAGGTTTAAATGATGTTTAGTTTTTGTACTAAATAAATAACAAAGTATATAAAGTTGATTTAAATTAATAAATGATCAGTTGGTGTACTGAATAAATGACATAGAATATAAATTAGGTTAAATTAGTTTACCTGCATGGTTACTTCATACTGGACCACTAGTGGTTTGTCTTTGAACACAAATGGGCGATCTAGCAAGGCAGATATAGCTGCATGCTTGGCTTCAGTGGTCAGGACCAACCCCAAGTCATCTTTGAAAATCTTACGAGCTGGGGACTTTATCTGTCAAACATTACAATAATTATAATAGTTGATAACTGAATCAAATCAATTTATACCTACTGTGTATAGGGATATACTTTAAAGTGAACTTCCAAATATCTGAAACTGAAATGGTGTAACGTATTTACATGAAAATGAAACTCTGGAGAAATATGTAGCACACTGACAGACTGTGCTGTCACAGTGGAAAAACACTACATATTTCTCCAGTTTCATTTACAATGGATTTCCGCATAGTAACACCTGATTCAATATCTTATCTAACTTATTTACATCCAAAAAAACAAGGAATTAAAATTTAACAAGATGATGACCATTATTATTGTATAGGTATTACTAGTATTATATTATTCACATATAGATCCTACATACCTCCCATTTGCCATCATACTTGGCAATATTTTCATCAACTCCTTGTTTCTTGGCTTCTGACTTGACCCATCTCTTATTGAATGCCTTCTCATCATCAAAGTGTTCGGCAAAGTAAACTTGTGAAGGATTGATCTGTGGGCTCTGGTATTGCTGCTCTTCTTCTTCTACAGTCTATATGTAGAATTTAAAGAAAGGTAATTTAGTACACGTATTAGTTAAGTTCAAAATGAATGATGTTGCCAATTAACATTAACTAACCTCAACAGTGACCCCGTCATCAGCGTCGTCGGAGTCGGCCAGGGCGGGAGCGGCCGTGCTGGCCAGCAGGAGCAGAACACTATACACCAACTTACTCCTGAATGGAGCCATCTGAAATACAAGCGCTGGTTACGGTGAACCGAACTATCTCATGTATCAAAGGTCGTCGTTATTGGAAGGAATAGCCTAACGGTTAGATTATTCGCTGTTTCCGACCTTAACTTAATTGAATTAAACAAGTAGCGTTTATGACGATTCCAGCCCGTGACTTAACTGGTAATATAAATGATACAGTACCGCGCGGTCTCTGTGGTACCGCCTGTACGCCTGTTGGACTGCGGTCGCCGGATAACGGATATCCTCAATAAAGAAAGGTGACAGTACACCTATCAATTTCACCAATAACTTTATACAATATTTACCTTCATGGCAATTAAACTCACTACGGTCTAAGCTGAAATAAGCACAACGAAACACTGAAATTAAGGTAACTTATCTATACAAGCTTTTCCTTTTCCTGAAAATTTTCAACCAATCAAAAACAAACAGTTGTCTGTCAAGCGAGGTCGAGAATTTTCGCATGCGTTCAAATTTAATGGAAGTGAAAAAAAATTGTCTATGGAAAGCGAACCATCAAGCTTTCATCGATGCGATAATAAACGCCAGTAAACGCGGTTAGAAATAAAGTAACACAGTGGTGCTTGTGCTGGTTTGGTTGTGAAGAATGTGAGCGGAGTGTGCCTCGATATTAAAATGGCGGATGTCTCAAACAGTGACCGCAAAGTAAAACTTACTAAATCAGGAAAAGTGGTTAAAAAACGAGCACGGAACCCAGAAGGTACGGTTTCACTTCTGTTTATAATAATATTGCTTAATTGACTATCTTTTGTTCACTTATTGTTTGTAAATTGTATTGATTCCCACTAACAACTTTACAGAGAGAAATGTTCTGTATTTTGTGACTCTTACTACCTTATTACAATTCGAGATGTCATCGAACTTAAACTGTTTATTTACATCATTTGGTTCGATTTTATTGTAATGTTGTATTGCAATTACCACCCTTCCTGTAGTGACTGCTAATATTTTTGTTATACTTGTATTTAGTAAAGTATTTTTTTGATATATATATATAAAATTGGTATACAATATAAATGTTATAATATTATAATAAAATAGGTTACATAACCAATTTTAATTAAAATAATATGATACCAATAATAACTGACATACAAAACAACTTCTATAAAATTACATAGGTACCTACATGTACATATAAAGTACTAGTGTACATATTTTTAAATATTATTAAAAGAAACAAATAACAAAAAAACTTCTTTGATTTCAGAATGGCACAAACAAAAGCAAAAACGGCTACGGATTGCCGGAATGGAATACATAAATGCAAATGGAAAACTTGTACCCCCCAAGCAACCTGGCCCAGATTGCAGTTGCAGACGTCGCTGTTTCCAAAAAGTTCCTGAAGATGTACGATTAAAAACATTTCAAGGTTTTTATTCCATGAAGACACATGATGAACAGAATGCATATCTGTTTGGCTTAATGAGGCAAGTTGATGTCAAAAGAAAAAGAGTAAAAGCCAGCAGCCGAAGAACATGCACATTTGAGTATTTTATCAGAGTTAAGGGTCGAGAAACTCAAGTCTGTCAAACTGCTTTTAAGAACATTCATGCTATTACTGAAAGAAAAGTAAGAGTTCTATGCAAAAAAATGGATGATGGAGTCATGTTTCCCAGTGACAACAGAGGCAAAAACAGCCACCGCAGATCAGGAGAAGTGCGCCTTCCGTCAGGGGTTGTAGATCAGATTAAAAACCATATTTATTCTATTGTCCACACACATCGGCTGAAGGATTTCATAAGGCTTGATAAAATAGCTGGCTTGGAAATCAATGTGTCAAAAATGTGGAAAGATTATATTAAGGCTTATGACCCTGACAATATTTCTGCGACAATGCCGAAATCCAAAAGAAATTTGGAGGTTCAGGAGAGCCAGCTTCAACAGCCACAACAAATGCAACCGGCACCTTCTCAAGAAACATTTGCTCCACTTGCTTATCCTGGAAGCGGCCACCTTGTAAATATAGCTGAAAACTATTTTCAAAATCAGTATCAGTCCACAGCCATTCCACCTGCAACTGCTACAAATTTTTATCAAACTCCTAGTGGAGGACAGAGCATGGGTATCCTGGTGCAGGCAGCTCCCAGGCCAGCACAACCTACCACGGCATACATAGTGCTGCAAGCTAAACCGGAGCCTCAACAGGGCACTATGATTGCTATTGATAATCAAGCATTCACACAAACTAATTCGGATCTTATAGAAATTGAAATTGAAAAAACTGTAAAAGTTAAAAAAGAAAGAAGGCGAGGTCCCTTAGTAAAGCAATGGCGATACACAAATATTTTCCATGATGAGATCAATGGCGCTGCTTTGGCAGCTATTAAAACCCGCCTCGGCATGTACTACGCGGAGAGTGACGCAGCACGCAAGAAGGCCAAACAAGCGCCCAGACCACAGGACTCGGTCCAGACACAGACACCAACTGAGAGTTTTGCAGAGTTGAGGCCAGTTCATACTGTCACCATATATACTCATACTCAACAACGCACATGAAAACCATTCAATAATGAAAAAACTTCAACTCGAATTTTTTTAGTCTAACGCCAAAGACTCACGGAGCGGTTTTTTCCCGCGCCCGCCGCGGTGGCGGCACCGCAGTCTTTGTAGAATACAGATAGGTATGTATGTAAAAAAAACTCAAGCACATTTCATGACGCGGTTCACTCCTGCGGCGGTAGCGATTGTTCGCGGCACCCGCGGGCGGGCGCCGCTCGCGGCACCGATGCCGCGGCGGTTTCCACCCGCGCGCTCTGCGATAAAAGTCCGGCGAAGGTCCTTCTTGCGATAATCAATCGCCAGGTTTGCGGGCGATAATCGCTGCCGCGGCGGCATGCAGCGGCGCCGCACAAAACACCGGTTTCGTGAGTTTTAAAAATTAAACGCGGTGCAGCCGCCGCGGCGGGCGCTCCGTGAGTTCTTAGCGTTAGTTTTAAATATTTATGATAGCCTGATTATATTCAGATTCATGACATTAATTTTACTGGCATCAAAATTATCTGATCTCATAGTACAGAAAAATAAATTATTTATAATAGTATGATTGTTTTGGCAATAGATATTAAGCTTTTGGCTACTAAATATATGTAATATTAGCTTAGCTCTTTAACTATTTACAGCTTCTATATTTTTGTTACTTTAGTACCAATTAGCTTTGGCTGCCCTTTTTTCAGAGGACTATTTCTGCATGCTCCTTTTTGAATTCCAAAGGTGTGTGGGCAACACACATGTGCGTAAGGGACATATTGTGAATTCCTCGAAAACACACAGTCGTTGTCATGTGGAGCCAATGCATAAGATAAAGTATGCACTTCGCAATTTTTTTTTACCCTTTTCCGCCTAAAATAAAATCTTAAGCATTATTAATATACTACTATCAAAATGTATAAGTTACTATATGCCATATCTTACATGATATAATAATATTCTGCATTCATGTAAACATACCAAGTTTTGTATGAAATAAATTTAAATGTAATGTACACAAATGTAATTTGTTTTGAGTGCACCAGACTGACCAGGAACGGAGGAACGAGCAACATCTGCCACCCATGACATTGCTATGCTACCTACATAATTACTTACCATTACATAGTAAAGTAGCTTCATTTTGATAGTTTTTTTAATAGATGGTGTTTGATAAGGAAGGTTTATATATACCTATATGCTTGATATATTAAAGAAAAATTAATATTTCAAGATTTTAATGTGAAGACGTAAATAAACACATTTTTTAGCTAACATTGCCAACACTGGCTGATCTCTATGAGATGGATCACAATAATGTGCCTACGTACCTATTGTAAATCTTAAAAATGTCTACATAAAATTCCGCAATGGTACATAAATGTTTATCCATCCACAAAAATCAATTTTTATCCTTTTCTTTTTTACAAAGCACCGATGACTATTTTAACCAATACCTACAGCATTTAATATAGATAGGTATATGGCCTATGGCCCTTTACAGCATATACCTAGCTTAGATGAATATTTTCGAAGATATTAGATTTAAACATGATAGGGCGGCCCTAACATACTTAGATCTCCAAAACTACACAGTAGGTTTTTTTTTAACAGATAGTGTTTTAGGAAGACGGTATTAAGTAAAGTACCTATATATCTTTCTGTATTCTGAGCCTATATATTAGTCCATATTATGTGATCGTAGCCGGGCTAGGTACATACTAGTTATAATATATGATCATGACCACTCTGCTTTAAAAAACAATAACTGCACAGCACATTTTTATTTTCAGGGATAGTTTTTAGTTCTATGTAGGTAGGTACCTATTTAAAAGAAGTAAGCACCTATGTTCACTTAGGTATCGTCTGTGGTACCTACTACGACAAGCACTCGGGATCTACCCTTGGATGGACCCAGACCTAAATACAAGTGGTTTTTTGCAGCGGCCACCCATCCAATGACTGACTGTGGCGGCAATTGCTTAAAATTGATAACTAGGTACCAGCGGATAACTAAAATGTTTTACCCCTGTCTACGTTAAACGAGGACAGCAGCATTGAAAGTTTACGACTTGATTCAAGTGGCGCGGTCCCCGCCCCAGGAGAAATATTTCCGAGATCATGATGTCTTCCATTCCATGTAAGGATGGCACCCACCACAATATAGGTAATTGTTCCAGACAACTTCACTAATTGATTAATTCTGCAGGGCAATACCCTAAGTACAGTAATTAACTAATTTATATTTGAAATATCTATGTAATTTCATGTAATTTTATAGAAGTTTGAAGCACCAACCCCTGATTCCTAGAACAGTATAATTTTCTCATCAAATCATCATCTACTCTTGTCATTGGTTAAAATTCTTAAATTCATCAACAACAGCATTTAGAAACTAATTTGCTTTGTGTATGGCTCTACTTTAATATTTTAATCTAGTTCACCGGAAGGATAATTACAAATTGAAACTGCAAAACGAAGTTTATGTTTTTTTATTTTATACTTAAATTACGCAGACAGGACACACACTCCACCGGCAGCCTTGATTTTAGCTTCAGCTGTTTTTGAGAAAAGCTTGGCTTTCACTATCACAGGCTGTTTGGGGAGCTTGCCTTTGCCGAGCAGTTTGTAGTAACCCTGGAACAGAGAAGTACATCTTATTAGAATATATACTATAACAATCAACATCTGAATCCAAACCACAGCATTGAATAAGTTAATGCTTTTGATTTGTTTCTATTAGAAATTAACCATTACACATTATTTATTTTATACTATCATGAACAGTATTGCTACGCAAGATAGCACTAGTACCTACAAAGGCATAAAGACAGGCATATAACATCCCAACATGATTATGATACCTTTTGTAAGCATTCAATAAGTGCAAAATAACAGCCATATTCAGGTGGTTAGTTGTAATAATAGTAATGTTTCTTTTTTATGGCAACATCATATTATGCTCATGCTTGACCACAACTAGCCCAAGGTTAATACTACAAATTAGCTGATTATAATGATTATCGCAAGGAAAGTGGTATCAACAAGTCAATGAAGTTAACAATATCATAGGATAGCTAATCATAACAAGCAAAAAGCAAGTCAGTAGAGGATGTTTTGGAGGACTTATATATAATACACATCAATACTTCTTCTAGTTCTACTGTATTTCAGTTTGTTTGTTACAATAGTTGAAAAATAGGAAAAATAATTATAAAACACATGTTTAGTACTTACAGCCTTAACAATGTTGATGACTGGGACCTTGCCGTCAGTGGCAGAGGCATACTTGAGACGGGCTTGCTCTGACACGAGGGTCCACAGCTTGTCCAGGTTCAACACAGGGCAGAACTCCTTGTTTTTCCTTGCATGGTAGTTCCTCATGCCAACCTAGAAGTAAATGTGGAATAGTATTAAAACTAATGAACCATAAACAAGATTTACTGTTAAGGCAAGGTGCAAATAATCATAGATAGATTGATATTGAAGATAGGTACTACTTTAGGAACTTCAGCATTTTGTAATGTAAATATTACTCTAACAATATTAATTTATATGTGAGCATATCCCTCTTAAATAATGAGTTCCACATGTGAAGAATGCCAATTGATTTCAGAAAACTATATTAAATTTGTATGTATGTAGCATTTTCTACAACATACAAATTTAATATATGTATCATGTAATATTATCTGTTATGTTATGGGTTATAACATATAGGTACATGCCTTGCCGAAGTATCCAGGGTGGTACTTGTCCATGTTGATTCTGTGGTGGTGCTCTCCACCAGCGTTACCGCGACCTCCAGGGTGCTTACGGTGCTTACCTGGAATTTACGAGAAAGCAACACTTAAAAATTGTAAGTTCCCTACTCTAGAGATTATTGTAGCTACAACAAGACGAAAAAGTAACTTAGTACCGTTCGCAAGCCGGTCAGTAAACTACGTGAACAGCTTTTAGAGGTTATGATTGTTTTCATCAATGTGCATTGTTTTTATGAGAGTTAAGGAGATATAATTCATCTCAAGACTTACCGATACGACCATGACCATGGCTTACGTGCCCTCTCAACTTCCTAGTCTTCTTTTTGGAGGTGGCCTGCAGGAAAACAACAAATATGTATAATTTGCTATGTTCGGAATTGATATATCCAGGAAATATAAAACACTGTCACACATCATTCACTAGATTGTCTCTAAAATATCTTGAAATGGGCAATTTATACTTAAGATTCTATAGAATTTTTACGATATTTTCTTAAATATTAGACACCAACCATTTTTGTTCTTCCGACAAGTTCTAAAAGAGGAAGAAAGAGAAAGAAAACATGTAATGTATTGAAACGAAATGTCAAAATATTAGTCTATGGTTTATTGAACTGTCAAAGTCAACGAAAGCCTCGAGTCGATTTTTAGTCGATGCAGATTTGACTATTATGAATATCGACTTGTATATAATACTTCGAATATAATAAAATATGTTTTATCTGTGTCTCTTTTCTTGACAAAATTCTTAGTGATGGGGTATGTTCATCCTTGTTCCGGCTTTTAGCCGAATAACAACTTTTAGCACGGAATACAGAGTACCACTTTTAGTTTAACTATCTATATTATATTATGTACACCAGAATTGGCCACTCACTTACGAACTTACTTTGTAGTATTTATTTATTTATTCATACCTGCACTCATTAAATTTTACAAAAAAAAAACATGTGCTCCGATGTATTATGTATGGGCGTAGCAAGAGACAATGGCTATATTATGCTAACCAGTATCTTCACAAATTTGCTTAGGTACATCCTAATAGTGTCGCTACTATCCTCGGTCCTATTGGGATGCCTTGTTGGATGAAATAACAACGAGTTGGTATGGTTTGATACGAGTGGACTGTATATTTGACTTGTGTTGCGCGTGCGCCGTGCGGTGCGATAGACGGGGTAATGTCTTCTGTTGGCGCGCGGGCTGCCCCCTGTCGGCGTTGGCGGGAACCTCTCCAGTTGGTCGACCTGTCCCGCCGTTATGTTGGCAGCGGGATGTGACGCTCCAACAAATAGTCTACTATACTTCACTTAGGTATATCTTATTGTATTTTTAAAGAAAATTTGACATAAGTATTACCTAGATATTTTAAATGAAACTTTGGTTATTTAGATATCAATATTTTATTTTTCGCGAGCGTAATGGGCACCTTTGCACCAGCAGCGATCCGGGTGGGCTCCTTTGTTTATTTTATTTAGCTCCATATTTTATTTTAGGTATATTGTATATATGTAGATATCTATGGTTTAATATTATGTTTAAGACATATAAATAAATATATATTTTTTTCATTTTAAAAACAACTTTGTTGGGTCTTATTGTAACTAAATATTCCTGGACATTGCACAATACCATAAAACATCTTCATTCACATTTTCAGAAATAATTTTTATCCGGCCACTTTGTATCATAAAAAAATGCCGGATAAGATATGGTATAACATCACATCATAAGTAAACACATCACTAAAATTTCAGTAGGTTTCCAGAAAATGGTGGGATTGTGTGTCGAAGTGAATTCTGACACGTATTTTACTAAAATACGCAAGTGATTTGTGAAAATTATGCAATGTTGTTGATTTTATAGCATTTTGACGTGACTATCTACATAAGAATCATAAGAAATGGAATTCCGCGAGACTCTATTAGCTGCACAACGAAATCAACAACAAAAGTCATCTGTGAGTTTTGGTTCATTTTGCAAATTACTCTGCTTTCTATAATATATTTAGACTAGCACAATTATTCATACCCCAGAATATAAGTTTACTCCAGTCGTAGTATTTATATAAGACTTGATATAAATATGCTTAAAATACAATTCAATAAGATATTAGGTATGTTATTCTCATCACTAACAACTTTCGAATTAATTTCAGGAGAGCCTGTACTATAAGGCTCGGTTTGACCCTCCTAAAAAGGAACAGAAGCAAAGAGATAGATTGTCAGCTAATATTCAAAAGTTCTTGGCAAAAAAAGATGAAGAAGAGAAGCAAAAGAAACTGGAAGCTCAGAGGAAGAAGGAAGAGCTGCAGGCTATGCGTGATCCAAAAGCCCTTCGGAAAATCCAGAAAACATTGAAAGTCATAAAGTCAGCAAACAAGTCTGTGTTGTTGGATGCGGTAGACCGAGATAACACGGCAGTTACCTTGAATGGGCCCGAGCAGCCCGACCAGGATGACTACGGGTATGAGTCTCAGGAAGCTGCTGCTATCTACGCCAAAATGATGCAAAAATACAGCAAACTGCCAGATGAACCAAAGTTTCCCACAAGCAGTATGTGTTTTTTTTAATATTTCTGTCTCTGCCATTATCTTAAAACCCTGTTGAAAATCTCAAAAAAAGATGTTAAACAGCCCTTACCACCAACAACAAGAGAGTGGACATGGTATTAGCTGTCGTTTAATTGTTTTCAACTATTCTTTCGTGGTACAATGCTAGTGTAAGTTTAATCCTAGCACTTAAAAGCTTTGTTCACTTGTTTTTGCTAATATTGGCAGGGTATAATATGTAGGTTATTATAGGTATAAAACAGTTAAAACATCTAGAACTATCTTGTCAAATGAGAGTGGCCAACTCTGGTGACGAGAGTTTATCTAGAAATATAACAGATACACTTATAATCTATTTATATAAAAGACAAAGGTGACTGACACAGCCCAAACTACTGATCCGATCAGGCTGTAATTTGCCAGTCATGCATTTGGAATACAGATTGTTACTATGATGTTGGCATCTGCTATGAAAGGATTTTTGAAAATTCTTAGTCTTTAGGGGTGGCAAGTTGGATGAAATTTGAATGGATAATGATACTTACTACATCCACTAGTTTCTATATACAGTTTTACATTTCATGGAATTTACTGATGGTAATCTGTAAATATTCTTGTGATAAATGGCTCATGTTTGTTATTCTGAGGCACCCACCACAATGTATCAATGATTGTTTAAAATTAACAAGCTTAAATAAATAGTGCTGCTTATTCCTTTACTGATACCTAACAATTTGTTAGCAGTAACATACAGTACATTAAATAACAAGCACTAAATACAAAAATATGCCTCATTGACAAAGCTTTTGTTTGTGTTTCATATTACCTGACATACCCTGTAGATTGCAGTAAGTCTTTCATGAGAAACTATAATGTAAACACATGATAGAGAGACCACTTTGGGAATGTAACCTGAAGTTAATACTCAATAAAAATATAATAACTTTTTACATTATTTTACTCTAATTTATGAAATAGACAAAAGAGTTTAGTACTTGAAATATGAGTCTCCCCTTGTCTGATGACATTTATAGGTTTCCCCACATCTGCATTAATTAAGTCAAAAACACTAGTTTAAGTCACCAAACCTTGCTTTATATCTCATTATGACACAATTTAATCATTAAAACAATGTCTTTACTGAACACCAGAAATAGAAATAAACATTACAAAAAGGACAAGCTACGAAAAGCAATAAATCTAGTTGCATTAGATGGCCTTGCAACCTTAAATGATCTCTTCTAGGCATAATTTCAGTGAAGTAAATAAACTTAAACCAGAACTATAAAAAGACCACTGAAAATTTCAGGTCATGGCGGGAAAAGAGATCTGAAAGGCACCATGGAGAGGGTGAAGCACGCCTTGCAGCATGAAGATGATCCCGTGCCACACAAGAGGAGACGGAGAACTGAAAATGGTAATGGTCTATTTCATTTCCTACACTATTATTATTTAGTTGTTTTGATAAGAGTAGACTCTACGAGCTAACATAGTATTTCAAGGAGCTTGGCTGGCTGGGTTAGGTAGAAATGGTGGAAATGCACAAAATACTCCAAACCCCCCCTAGAATTAGAAAGCATAGAATTATTTAAACAAATAATTTGGACATAAAAACCAAATTTTAAAGAAAATTTTGTTACTTATTGATTTTTCTTTATAGTTACAAATTTATATTTTTAGTTGGTAACTGAAAATATACATTTGTAACTTTAAAGAAAAATAACTTCTCGCCACTAATAATAATTACAAATCAGTTATTGACCTATTATTAGGTACCTACTAATGTATGTTGTTTATTGTAAAAATGTTCCCAGCACATACTTTAATACCTACTGATTAGTAAATCATTGTTATTTAATGTGTAGCAAACATTAATTAATAGTTTTTTGCTGCTGAATAGTACATTCTGAATACTTAGACCATCTTTAGAGTTTTCTTTTAAGCAGGTTTTTATTTTGTAATAGTTATAAGTTGTATAATTCGTTTTTATCTTTAACTATTATTGCAAATAAAGAATGGATAGATTTCAGAACTCTGATAAAAGCACTTGAATAAATAAATCTTATCATAAATTATACATAATAGAAAGTTGTCATGCTGTCTGTAGTAATACAGTTATACAGCTGAAATATTTATTATTGTATAAATATTATATTTATTTGCCCAGGAGCCGACAAGGAAGGCAGCCCAACGCGTTACGAGCCTGAGAAGAAAGAAGACAAGAAACCGGACAAACCCAAAGTTAGGAAACCCATGCCTCCACCCATGGACTTCAATCAGCTCCTGAAACTAGCTGAGCAGAAGAAGAGCGAGCCAGCTCTACCTGCAGCTGCTCACAAGAAAGAGACCAAGGAGGCGGAGTATGAGAGACTCATGACCAAGAAACAGAAGCGAGAGTTCGAGGAGGAGCAGGCGCGGAGGCAGCGCCGGCAGGAGCGCATCGATGCAGAGAAAAACTCTAAAAGACGTGAGTGAACTAATATTTTTAATATGAGTACATTTTTAGTTTTTTGTAATTATGAATAGAGCATTCTGTCATCTTTGGAATAAACAGTCGTTTAGAACTTATAATATAATATGTGTGTAATTATGGTGATTGTGTTTACTTTACAGCAGCAGGTAAAGATAAAGAACAGAGACCAGCAGAGAGAGACAGGCCGGAGCAGCGACCGAGCGGGTTTGGACGCATTCCTAAACTCAATGACAAGAACTCAGAGAGGAATAACAGTCCGCGACCAGACAAGGAGCGAGCTGACAGGGACAAGGCAGACAGGGCGCAGAGAGACAAAGACAGAATAAGACTAGAGCGGGAGCGACTGGAGAGAGAGAAAGAAAGAGTAGACAAAGAGAAAGATAAACTAGAGAGAGAAAGAATGGAAAGACTCAAGGCAGAGAGGGAAAGAATAGACAGAGAGCTCGAAAGACTTAGCAATAAAGAAAAATTAGACAAACCCAAACCTAAAACTGTAAATGGCAAAGCTGACCGAGCTAAAACTAGTTCCAGTGACAGCGTTAAAAAAAGTATAGACTTGAAGAGCCAAAACACTTACAGGATAGACAAGAACTCTAACGAGAGGAAGATTAGTGGTAAGGAGGACGAACGAGATAGGTATATGAACGGTCATAGCTCTGAGGGGAAAGTAGTGCCAAAATCTAGTAAGGAACAGTGGTTGAAGAATGGAGTCAAGGATAAAGCGCCCTCGGTGAATAAGCGAGTGGACGGTCGACCTGAGAACGGCAAGCGACCGGACGGCAAGGTCTCGGCCCGGAGAGCCGACGAGCGCGGCCCGCCAGCCAGGCAGCCCGGCCCACCAGCCAGGCAGCCCGGCCCGCCAGCCAGGCAGCCCGGCCTCGCCACCAGACCACCGCCAAAGATAGCCAATAGCTTCGACTTCGACAAACATGTCAGCTCTCTGAAGAAAGACCCGGCCGGCAAGAACGGCGCGCGGCCGGCGGACCGGCGGCGCCCGGACGACGGCAAGAAGAAGCAGAACCGTGAGTATTACTTGTCTTGTTATTCTGTGGTATTACTAAATTCATTCTAAACTAAATACATACAAATTAAACTCACTTATTTATTGTACCTTTTCAAACTGCTTGACCTATGACATGCGTCGACGGTAGATGTGTATCGGAACTACATTTTAAAAACACATCCACGTGTATAGTCAGTATACTTACTATTATTACATACTTTATTTTGGGTCTACCTAGTTATTTAAAAAAAATCTTTATTAGTGGAGATTTGTCATTATTTTTCCTTGTGGTTTATGTTTTGCTTTATTTCCCATTGTTCTTTTATAATTTCATGTTATACTCGTTTGACCTAGCGAGACTGATTGTCCTCGAGATTAGATAAAAGAACGCCTAAATTCTAAACTTGATGCTTATTTCGACCTTAATTAATTGTGATAAGATATCAATTAAATAATTATAATTGTGTTATGCTATGCCGGTTGAGTTGTGATTCTATGTATACAATTTCCTAGAATTTTGAAAGCACTTAAGACAATTGAGAATACTCAATATATAGTTTATGTTTATTTTTTAATATTAGTAAAGTTAAAGCGACACTATCATAAGTGTTTAGGATTTGTATCGAAAACATATTATTACATAACGTACTCTAAAACTGTCGCAGGTGTTGCACAATTTATGCAATGGTGACTTGCTTTACAATTTAATCCCTGTGTTATGTTTTGTATTTGAAAACCTACACATGACTAACATAGTTCCAAAATCTAGTACTGTTAACTTAATCGCGTGATTGTAATAACCAGTCCTTGGATGGGTGACCGAAAAGTGGCATTCCATTTTGGGCATTTCCGCGGGTCGGGTGACACGTAAAATTGTAGGTCCCGGCTGTTTGTCATAGTACGGCAGTTGTTAAACCATGTCAGAGGCCCTTAAGTCGGCTTGATAAATTCTCGACACCAGAGTTGGTCACTCTCATTCGATAAAAAGAAGTAACCACTTAAATTATCAGTTGTGGCTATTCAAAACTAGTCCATATGTCCTGAGTAGTAAGAGTGACGTGTTGCAGGCCGCGTGGTGGACTCGGAGTCGGAGTACGACTCGGAGATGGACGACTTCATCGACGACGGAGACGAGAACATGGACTACTCCAAGCACATCAAGGAGATCTTCGGATATGACAAGTCCAAGTATGATACATTTATAAACTTAACACTAGCAAGCCATGTACCATGTACGAACCCGGTACATTAAAGACCATTCTTTTCGCACAATATGTCCCTATAGCTCTTCTTCTCTGTGATAAGGATGAGGATTTTGGTTGCGATTTATGAAATCTACCTTTAATCAACCAGGTTCTACACTTATTTTAACTAAGTCTAACATGCATGAAACTTGTTGAGATTTGGTTTAGGTGCGCTAGATTTATTTATTAGTAAAACTGAATAGTTACACTTCACATTCTTAACTATAGTAAAGACTAAAGAAAAGTAAGATACGAGTATATCTACTACTATAACTGATAACTAAGTAAACATGCGCAACTGTAACATAATTCAATACATGTAATAATATTGTTTGTTATGTGTGGCAGGTACCGAGACATGGATGACGACGACGATCCCATGATGGAGTCTAGTTTCGCGCGACAACAGCGAGAAGAGTTTATTAGTAAAAAGATAGGTGAGGAAACATTTATTACTAGCTGTGCCTGCGACTTCGTCCGCGTGGAATAGTTATTTTGGTCATCATATTTATATTTGCAAACAACCTCTTCAGCTTTATAATTATAGCTGTTACCCACGACTTGAACCGTTTTCGCAGCGCACGCAACGGAAGCCCTCAAAGATGAATAATTTTCCCCGTTTTTTCCAGATTTTCGATTGTTTCTTCGCTCCTATTAGTTGCAGCGTGATGTTATATAGTCTAAAGCCTTCCTCGATAAATGGTCTATTCAACACAAAAAGAATTTTTCAATTCGCACCAGTAGTTCCTGAGATTAGCGCGTTCAAACAAACAAACAAACAAACTCTTCAGCTTTATAATATTAGTATAGATTTGTTTTTATATATGAGTACGCTTGTTGAGCTCAGGTCGCAAGGTGATAGTAAGCCACGTCATATAGATATGTATAGATTGTAACAGTGTATTTGTTTTGTTTATACATATAGGTGAGACGCCGTTAAGAAATAAAGCATTTAATTGAGTATTTGCTGTGTGCTGAAACAAATATTTAATTAATTGGTAATACACCTGCACAAAATGTTCATTCTGTTCTCGTGGCATACAATGCTAAAATATACCTAAGTCTCTATAAGATATTTACAATATATACTCGGGCGGATGACGTATGTATGTTCATACATTTAGTGGTACCTGCAGTTTGGCATTATCTTACTTCTACAAAATTAATTTCAAATTACACGTTAAATAATTGGTACGGGATGTTAGTCGATACTGCCCTAGGGAAGTACGGTAAGCAGTTGTTAAGCCATATTAGAGACCCTAGACTAGTTTGAATACTCCACTAAAATGTGTCGCTCTCATTCTCATTCAATCTACTCTTGTTACCAACAAATTAATATAATCATTTTTGATTTGTCAATAAAAACTAGAGCTCTTATGACTAACTAACTAAACACGGCTAGCAGGATTCCTTTCTTACATATAAGGATAAAAGTTATTTCGTTACTTATTTAGGCCTTACAATAACAACAGTTGAAATGAAAACTACATAAAATGCTATGAAAATTCTCCTGAAAATAAAGTATGATGTGTGTGTTGCAGGTATAATGGAGGACCTGGAGGACATGCGCATGGAGGCGATTGAGAAGAAGTCCAAGAAGAAGCGCCGCATCAGCGACGGCTGAACACGTACTGCCTCACACACACACGGACCGACACAGACACTAGAGCTCGTACAACATAACTCTGCGCGCGACTCGCGGCACCACTTATGCCAAGAATTGGCCTCTCATCAAATAGCAATCAGAACATTTTACTTCCAATTTTATCCGCGCGCAGAGTTATCTTGCTTGAACTCTACCTGCCTGGTTGCACTGCTGGCTCATTTTTAAAATCTAAAACGGGTTTGCACTGGGCCGTAGTTTGCCTGAAGCAAAGGCTATGGCCTAAGATGAAGCTTGCTTACCCGAGAAGAACCGATTCACTCCCACTTTGAAAATCGCAAGTGTAGACTACTTGGTGATACCAAGTCATATGAGATAGAACCCGGCTTTTAAAGACAGGATTCAAAAATAATAACAATATGGGAGCTATATTGTGCGAAGTTGATCAGAAATGATTTTTGGCCACATTTAATTAATCAGGTTGAACTACTACTAAACAGGGTATTTTACTCTTTCCCTCTTTACTGGCGCGCTGCGACTCCATTGGACCCGGAATTCTGAAAAAAAGTGGAACTAGATAAACTGCTCAATCTATCCTACAATTCTTCATATTTGACTGCCAAGTTTATTTTTCTATATCTTACCCTGACCCGAATTCATCTAATATTGACTATTTAAAAGTGAGGGCATGATTTCAAGTTACCCAGCCGTGTAGCAAGGTTTGGAATAAGTTCTGCAGCCACATTGGTACTACTCTAGATGTTAATGTAAGAGATCAAACATGTGTATGATAATTGATCAGAGTTGAAAGTATACGAAACGTCTGCCAATGACAGCACAGGCGTGTTACGACTCTTCTGTGATTGGTCGCTCTGTTTTATGCGTATCAAGATAAAAACATATTAATAAAATTGAAGTTTGCCCCATTGCAGCAAGTTTTTTTAAATGAAAAACAATCAGTGTAGTTTGGAACATAAAAAATTGTATTCCCATGCATACTACTACACATAGGATTCTTATTTCAATTATAATGTTACATTGCAATATCACAGATATTATGTTTAAGTTGTAGCGTGTAAGATTAGTTGGTAGTACATGTGACCTCAGTCTCATACATTTAGTTTAATACCTGATTTGTGAATGTGATTTTGTATTGTTAATCGGCTTAGTTTATTTAATCAAATCGGCATTTATATTGGGAACAAGTATATGTCCAATTTATTTATTGCTTTTGTAAATCAATTTTTCTCAGTAAAAATGTATACTTGAAAGCTTTATAGCTCAAAACCTATATTATGTATCTCACATGAAACAAGGATATAAGATCATTGTAAATATTTGTACATGTCTCTTGCTGCAAAGCAAGTATATTGTGATGTCAAACTCTTGTGCCTAAACATAAATATACTGACATATATTCAAACACCTATTTAATTAGGATTCTAATTTTATTATTTCTTACACAATAATTGTCCAATTGTAGATACAAACTTTTGTATTATATTATGACAGCATAATATTCGAGGTGTTGTTTTTTTATTTTTATGTGGTAAAATACTTAATAATATCATTATATTACGTTTCTGGTATATTGATTGTGAACAAATTACAGAACATTAATAGGGTTCAATATAATGGGTATTTTTTTTCGTATACCAATTAACACACTTCTCGTAATAAAACAATTCTAAAGAGGATAGTGGCTAAAAATTTCCCCCATTACCAATAGTGTTTATAAGAGTCAGATAATTATATATCTTTATAAATATGCGAATTTTGTACAAATATGTTATTTTTCCTATATTTTTTGGTTCTTTTGTACATCTGTTTAGTTTAATGAGTATTTTGTTAGTGATAAATAGTAAGTTACATAAAATTTTAATATCGTTTTATGCTACGAATAAACGATACCAACAATAATAATGGAATCGTTTATTCGTAGGTTGTATCCCTACATATTTTGTATGTAGATACTTGTGTTGATTTAAATGAAAGTATATTTTTTGTTATTACAAGGTGGGGGTCAACAGTCATACTTAAAGTTCACAATACATGTCTAGTTTTACTGACACATATATGTCTACTGATTTTGTTGTTTTAAAATAAAAGGAAACATTTGAGGGTTTAATGTAATACATAATGAGCGTTATTGGCCTTGTTAACCAGTTTGTAATATCTCTTTGTTGCAGAAAAAAAGAAAAAAAATGTATCTATAATATGTATAGTACCTACGAGTAATTATATAACATGATTATTTTGAATCCTAGTTTTTCTATTCTTGTGATGTCCTAGTGGGACTACTTCCTTATTATGTGCTCGATTTGCGCATCAGAATAATATATGAGGTGAGAGTTATAAAATTAACGTTATCACGTTTAGACAAAAAGAGTTCAGTATACAATATCATTCTCATCATAACTAACAAAACGAGCCCAAACGCGGTACACCTAGCTCTATTCGTCCCGGAGTTCCAGTAGCAGACGCCGCGGGTATACCTTCAGGTCACTCCATCAAGTCCAGAGGTAGGTAGTCTTTATATATTCATCATAATATAAGCAACAAAACGAACCCAATTTTTATGGTTATTATTATATTATACGGAGGTAAGTACTTGAGTACCTACACAAAAATTTAAATAAAATAGGTATCAAAGTTTCAAAATGTGTTTATTTGACTATAATTCCCGCAGCTAACAGAGTCTACATTTGTGTGCGTGACCCGTGTCAATGTGGTAGTTCGATTTCATGCCTATCTATTTTGCAAACGTAAACATAATTATATTAGGTACCTATGTTCCTTTATCTGAGAGTTAGGACGCGTTTGCAAAATAGATTGATGATAAAACCATAGCGTGGCCGCGTATGAAATATGAAACAGCACTATATTTTTTCGGTGTGACCACGTTGGGAAAATTACCAGTTTTCGGTGGTAAAATTTAATATTATTATCTTTGAGACAATTCAACTTTCATTATCACATCATCTACAAAACTCCAAAATACAGTAAAATCTCAAAATCACCGTTAAGACGTTAGTATGTTTGGCAAACTTGCTTTTTGACCAATGAGTTGAATAAATGATTATTATTATTAATATGAGGCAGATCGACATAAGACTAGGAATCTTATGTTTGTCTCTTTCTGTCAAATTGCTGATTATGTAAGACAAGAGACAGCAATATGTATGTTTGTCTTTTCTGGAAATTTGCCGATCTGATGTTTGTTACCTACCTACCTCGCGTGCCCGGTCCGCCATTTTATGTGACAGACTCAGTGGTACCTTAGCTGTCAAATGACTGTAAACAAACTCGAGTTTTGTATTATTTATGCGCAATTCGCGAAAAATAATCATATATTATTCAAAATTCAAATTGTATGTAGCTTGACTAGGAAACATCATGGCTCCGTGTAGTATTGTGCAGTGTAGTGCAAGGAAAGATACAAATCATCCTGAATTGACATTACACAGGTTAGTGGCATATATGTGTAATAAATGTTAATTTCTTCTTTGCGTAGCTAAAAAATGGTAATAACAACGTTTATCCTAACATGTACCGAAGCATTTGGTTTTTCAATGTTAGTATTTAATGTAATTTTTTCATTGTTTGTTTATAAACAACCTAAATGATGATTGAATAATGTTGTGTCGAACTGTCGAATAAATTATCGATGCTGTTTGTAATCGATACTATTTAAATCATAGATTAGGTATGGAGGTAGATTAGACTTTGGATTACCTCATAAGATACCTTATATATCGGACTAACGCGAGTAACGCCGCAGGTAACAGCTAGTTTTATATATAAAGTCATTAAACTCATGGTAAGTTACGTTAATTATAAGAACCTGTGGTAAGTTTTATCGACATAATATATGAAAATCACAACTTCTCGAACGTCATGTGAATATACAACTATTATAGAAACAAAAGGTTGAATGTTTTCCGCGCTCAAATAAATCAAAAATACAATGTAGTCGATATAACGATACTGTGTCGATATGTTAAGACATCACTATAGATGGCAGCCGTTTTAAGCGACCACCAATTTTTTTTTTTTTGGTATTTGCAGTCCCTAGTTCTATAGGCGTAGAGGATACTCCCTCTACGACTATAGGTCAATGTTTTTGAAATTTAGACAAACAAACTAAAATGGCCACGGTGACAAGGCCATAAAAAAAATATCGTGCATTTGCATTTTATGGGCTTGAAAACTGTAGCGCGCTATCTCATTCTTACCATAACGTTACGTCATCAGGAAGGAAGGATATCAGGAGGATCAGGCTTTTATCTTCTTACTCTAAGGTTTTATCGGTTTTATCACTCTCTCTACGAATAGGTCCCGTAGAGAGAGTATGTATTAGAGTCGCTGCATGACTAATAATAATTATGCAAGCGAGACAAACTTATGTAGTCCTAGCTGAGAGTAACAGAGAAAAACATATTATCTATTGTCCCTTACTAAATATGCGATTTTGATTGTCTGCCTCAAAGCTCATTTGAGGCAGACAAACCGTCGAGTGATTATTGAATTGGTATTTTAGTGCTTTTAATATAGTGTCTGTGCTTTGAGTGTTATTAGCAACTCAATTATTCAATTGAATTATTATCAACTGTTTTGTGGTGAAATGCTTAAATTTGACTAGCGAAGAATGGTGAACTGTTCTTATTTTAGGCTGTAAAAGCCGCTCGGAAAGAAAATGTGCAAATGTAACTTTCCACTCGTAAGTTTTCATTTTCAAGTTCATATGTGAATATTTCTGCATGTATTTTAGTTATTTAATACTCTTCCACGCTAAATTGCACAGGATTATATTGGATTTATGTGAATTTACGTATCTTTTTTCTAAATGTAGAGGTTATAATTTTCGAAGTATTATCCGCCTAAATTGCATGGGTTGATCGTACTTTGACATTTTGTGTCCATCTCGCTCTTACTCGATTTGGTGTAAGCGGGTTAGAACGAGTAGGTAAATGAAGAAGATACCAACTCAATTTGATACAACTAATCCGATTTTAGGGATACCACTTTTTTACCCTTAAATACACCTTATTTTAGGGTAAAAAAGTATTTAATATTTTATAATTAATGTAGTTAAGAAATAAGTTGATAATGCAATTACAATGTTGTGGTGACATTCTAACATAATATTTATATATTTAATATAATTTCTGTTGTCTGTAAATTTCATGGCGCTTGAGATTCACATACTTGTATAATATATGCCTTTAAATTTCCTCTCTAATATGCCTTAATTTTGTTAATTTTTTTTAATGTAAATTGTGCAATATTTTAGTTAGTTTGCCCGTTTTTACCGTATTGTATAAAATTGTATTAATAAAAACATAGTGATACACCAATATTTGAGTAAATTTTAAGTTTGAATCGTAAAATTATTATTAAATCTAAAAATATTTATTTTGTCAATGAAAGATTTTTTTTGCATTTCGGGGAACATATTCCATATAGGGGGCAACCCTAAAATTTTAGGTATATATTTGCTGTCTTCTTCCAGTATACGGCATGGAAGATCTCTATACATACTCTCTCATTTGAGGCTAAACTTGAAAATATAATGACATTGACATCAAGTTTGACGTGAGAGGCACTAGACAGGTGTCTGTCAGACACAGACGTTTTACGTGTTTAAAAGAAAAGAAAAATAAATTGCAGAAATAGGATTTAGGAAAAAAAACAAATTTTATTAAATTATTCATCCTAGTGTACGTGGGACGAGACAAAATTCTCAATTTTCGGTCTCTATTTAAAATACATATCAAACAATTACTCTCTGGTAAGTGATAGTAGATTTTAGTAACCATGAATTAGTCGATAATTTAACACAAAATATTATAAAAATATGTTAAAATAAATAATAATGTGTATAAGTGAGATAAACTTAACTAAACATTCTAAACAAACATTAATTATGTTTTTCAGCCATGAAGCTATCCATACAAAATATCCGGGATATACCGGAGTTTTCTAAGGACACCGTCCATCTGAGGGATGAGCAGGAGCTGTTACAGAAACTTAATAAAATAGTGGCAGATGGACACAACAAGCTGCAAATAGTGACCGACTTCGATCACACTCTCACTAGGCATTCTATGGATAATGGGGCTGCTGTACTCACTAGTTTTGGTATGTCTTAATGTCGGTATTGGATTATGTTTTGAATATATTGCACAGCAAGTATTCTTATGAGGTGCTCTGTATTGTGCAGGTATGTTCCGAGAATGTCCATCAATACCCCAGCATTACAAGGATGAAGACAACAGGCTGTCGGACATCTACAAGCCAATTGAGTGTGATCCCACCATGAGTACGGAGGAGAAGGTCAAGCACATGATAGATTGGTATGTGGCAGCGTGCACTCTGCTCAAGTAAGATATACATACATTCATGCCTACTAACTACCAGCTTCTAGTTAACAGCTTTTGTTTATTTCCAATTATGCCAGTCTAATAACCCATTGTGATATTTTTAATGAAGATAGGTAAGTCTGATATTGGTAAAACCTTAATTCCTGATTACAACAACTGTGCTGTGCTGCAGACATAAAATAAATTAAATTTTTTAATTTGCATTATAATATTTTATTAATTATATATTTTTTATTATTTTGAAATAATTTTCAGAGGCATTATTTTCCCCCGAAATGAACTTATGGATATTGCTAAGAAGATGGTTGAATGCTACAGGTAAGAATGTCTAATTAGTTTATTATGATGATTAACACCTCAAAGTACAGACCTACTTTATATTATTTGACTGGCTAGCTCTAGCATTGAGTTTTCAAAACTAAGTACGAATTTAGTTTTTATCTAAGGGGAAATTTAAGATTTCATTTGACTAAATAATATTTTAAATGCTAAACTAGTAAGTAAATGATTACATATTATTCCAGAAAAGGAGTGCCAGACTTAATATCATGGAGTGCCAAGTACAATGTGCCTGTGCTCGTGTTCTCGGCTGGTCTCGGGGAGTCTGTGCTGTCGGCCCTCACAGCTGCTGACTTCTTACTACCTAATGTCAAGGTAATCTTTATATGATACTGATGTATTTAAAAAAATGTAGTCTATAATCTCAGGGATTACCAGTTTAATAGACTACAAAATATTTAGGTAAAACCCCACACCCCCAAAAAATAGTCACTGTCATGAACAACTTAAATTTCCTTGAGTCATCTAATTACCAAAATAGAAGTATGTATGTGTAATGGAATTTGAAGCCAGTACCTACTTATTTTCACACAATGCACCTAAAGCTAGATAACAGCCTTTTCGTAACAAAAGTTTCTTAAACAGTTTCTCAATAGAAAGTTGCGCTGGTTGGTATTTCTAATGTTAGCCAACTGGTTTGTAACCTTGAGAACAGACAAGTTAGGTTTGGTTGCTCTATAAATCATATTATTATAATAATTACTTTGGAATCACATTATTAAATGATATGATGTAACTATTATACTGAATTGATAAGCATTTCACTAATTTGCAATTCATAACTAGATCTAAGTAATGCCTTTATCAGAATAAATATTAACAATATATATCTTGTCAAATATGAGTAAATCAGTGAAGCATGAGCATGTAGGTTACTGTTGGTACTCTGTATGGACCCCATCATAAAATAATAATTGTGTAACAATACTTTCTTATATATGTAATACTAATCTTAAATTTATTTTCTACACTGTTATCATCTACTACTTAAGCATAAGTAATTTCATTAATCCAACTCTTTTTAAACACTCATCAGCTTGCAAGGCAATTTGAGTTTGTGAGTTCAACCAGCACATTTAAAAAAAAACTTTCAGAAGACTTGGTAACCTCCTTTTTTTGCAGTCGGTTAATTATAGTAAAATTACTCACTTTAGTTTTCAGTAACTCTTCTATTACTATAGGGTAACCTTACGTTTTTTTTCTTTAATTTAATTTAGTTTATATTTGACCACAATTTGTCTGATGGTAAACAATGATTATGGTCTAAGAGCTAATAAGCTTACCTAATAAGAACTGGTTCTCTCTGACCTCTCTCACACTTACTAAATCCTTTTTTTTTACACGGATTAGGCCAACATTTGACTACAGCCTGCCTGATGTAAAGCACCACTGTAGTCTAATATGTTGCATGTGACTACTCTTCAATGTGCACGCGTCTGTCTGCAGGTGGTGTCCAACTTCCTGGCGATGGACTCGCAGGACCGCATCGTGGGCATCAAGGGCGAGGTGATCCACACGTACAACAAGAACGAGGCCGCCATCAAGGACACGGAGTACTTCGAGCTCGTGAGCCAGTGCTCCAACGTGCTGCTCATGGGGGACAACATCGGGGACGCCGGCATGGCCGAGGGCATGGAGCACTGTGATGTTGTCATCAAGGTACACATATACTGTTTGAACAAACATTAGCGCAACATCAGCATCACCAGATCAAGCAAAACGTGATCCGCCGGCGTCCTATACATTCCTCGGCATGTGGAGGTGCTGATTTGCCTATAATATTTGTATATAAGATGCAGGTGGTTGAAAATAAAGGAGAGTGGAGAGTCTATCTACACAGTCTACACTAGGCTGCAGCAATGCTTAACAGCAGTTTGCGTTTGACTACGGCCTACGTAAAAAAATATTCTATTTGTTATTGATATTCATACGCCAGCACAGCACTACTGATTTCTAAATTATCCAAATTAGGTTGTAAGATAACTAGGAAATAAGGCTGATCCTTATTCTTAAAAATACATATCTTCCTAACAAGCAACAGGTAAAACCTGTTATATACCTACATAAGTTGGTTCTTGCCCATGTAGTAAATAAGGAAAATACTAGCGCCAAGATCTTAATATCTGTTTGACAACCAAAAACTTGCCGAATTTGTGTATCACCCTGTAGGTGGCTTGATGCGACAATGTGGCCGAGATAGCACATTTGTACTGGAATATGTAGCTTAAATATGTAAGTATATTAGTTGTTGGTGTCACTCCTGTACTTAAAAAATATTGTAATTCCTAAAATATGTATTTATATTGTTGCAGGTGGGTTTCCTGGGTCGCAACACGGACGGCAACCTGGCCAACTACCTCAGCAAGTTCGACATAGTGCTCGTGCACGACTCCACCATGGACGTCGTCAACGCCATCCTCAAGCTGCTGTGATACCACTGCTGTTGTACTCACCACTCGATATATTGTTACTGTTTTGTTTTGCTGGACACTTGTGAAATTAGTGCTGAGAAAACAAGTCTAGATGCTGATGACCTAATTAATTACTAGTTAGTATAATAGCCTGATTGAGGTTTTTAATGTTTTAACCTATAAAATCTAATTTGACAAGCACGTAAAGTGCAATTAAAAATGAAATGTATTTTCTAATTATACGAGCACATTAGAATATAGAAGCAGATGTCACGTTATTTCTCGCCACTAGTTTCGTAATGAAACCGGCATTGTTGTTTTATTAGTGCTATTTGCGACGTAGATGGATCGTTTACAAAACGTGTAGTTAGCTATACATATGATTCAAAAATGTATTCAGTATTTACATATATTTTCCATTAGGAATTTTGTCCTTTTCAATTATATTTATAAATGGTTTGATACCATGCGACATGTACAGATTGCACAGGTACTTACACTCTTTATCAACATTGTAGGTTTGAATTATATAAAATTGAAGAAAGTTATAGTTACCGACGAAGGTATTTTAGTATACGGATGTAACTGATATTATATCACAGCTAATATTTTATCACAAGTTTTCTATTAGTTCAAGAGTTTTATCAGCATACTTAGTAATGATTATTTACATTAGGTACTATTTACACAAATTGTCCCGTATTGTTACTAGATAAGGTTGAAGGTTGCTATGCATCTGTGTTGTATTTACCTACGCCGACACCGCTTTCATATCTTTAGACTATATTGATATATTTTCACATATCCGGCAAATTTTATAAGTACAAAAATGCAGCTTCAATAGCAAAATTTAATGCGCTAGATTATTCCGTCTTCCTGTTATTATTACTACATATTGTTGTACATACTTCACACTTGTTGTACATACGTGGAGTATTTGGCTGAGTTTTAGTTAAGTAACATGTTGGTTGTAACCAGAGACAAGAGATGTAACTTATCGTTCTGACTGTATGTGCGTGCTTTATTGTGATATGTTTGTTTGTATGTGTTTAGATAAAAGGCACGACTATGTGTACGTACCGGTCATGGTGCCGACTAATACAATGTATCGAATTCGATGTAAAACTGGAATGTTGATTTTATAATGGAAATAAAACAAAATTTGTAATGAAATTAAATATCTCGTTATTATTATAAAACAACACATCAATAATACGGATGTATTTTCTAGTCTCCGCTGCGCCGCTCCCCTACTACGTCGCACGTAGTCAACAATGGAACACAGACAGACAGTATCACAAAATAAATGCACTATATTCAATAGAAGAAAATAAATTAAACCTACAAACGGCGACGAAAGCGAACAATTAACAGCTCACACGAATCAGCAGTTATAACGGAGGAAATGAGGCGAGTCTATAAACTTGATGAGTAGTTAGAATGTTCGTTGAATAGACCAGAGGTTGCAATACACACCCGCGGCGGGGAGGGGTGGAGGGGGGCGGCGGCGCGCACGCACAGTATGGCAAGACGCGCACGCGCCGCGCGCGGCTGCGGGCTGACTGGAAAATACATGATTCATCACAATACACTATCGCGTACCTCCGAACGAATTAAAAGCTCTAAATAAACAACAGTCTTAGAACATACGAGTTATTTACACAAAGATTTTTCATTATAAAAATAACCTACTGTACATGTAACAATTATTATTTTTCCATATAGAAATATATAATTTGTCTTTATTTACAAAACTAGAAACAGTATATAGTAAAAATAGTGAAATCTTTTAGGAATCATCGAGGCGTCGCGTGCGTGGCCCGGGAATACAAGCCCCGGGGGCGCGTGCCCTGCGGGGGGCACGGCCCGGGGACAAGGCACTTCTATACCTACTACTCCGTACTGCTACTGAGATTCAAGCGCGATGTACGAACGTATTGGAATGTATGATCACTACTAACCTACGCGATAATAAATACACAAATGCTCACGTGTCAAATGCTCAAAGAATGCAACAACTTAAATTGCTTCGAAATCAAAGAGCCTAAATAGTTACTCGCTTTGGAGTCGCTCAATGAAAGTAAAGAGAGAATCCGACTCGCAATGAAGATTCTTGACATGCATGAGAGAGTGAACGAGTAAGTATAATAATAAATAGAGTCGGGGCGTGTATTCCCGGACGCGGCGCCGGGCAAGGCAACGGGGGCTCGGGAAGCATTCACATCACAGCACACCCTACATACATGCTACCTGCCGGGGACATGCTGCGCCAGGGTGCCACTCCCGCCCTGACACTTGCAGAGGAAATACCACTCGTATTGCTAGGTAATACAGTCTATGTTTGCGGGCAATGGTCAGAGCGCGAATGGAGTCCCAACCAGCAGCCCCCGGCGCTACATCACTAGCAGCTATCACACGGCACCCGGTCGATGCTGGCTCCATAATTGCAAGATTCCTACCGACCGAGGAGATCGGCCCTACAGTAAAGGCAGAGTAAGTACATTAGTTATTAATTTAGAATATTTGTCGCGAGTTCACATTTGCTCGGCGGGCAGGACATGGATTTAGAAAGGTACGTTTCTCGGATGTGTCGATTATTACCGCAACATTCGAGTGGGTGCTTCGCGATTTGGATAATTTTATAAGTAATACTTCTTGGCCGCTCTAAATCCATGCTCCAAGCGCAAAGTTACAATACTGATAAACGAATTACAAAATAACAATTAGTGTTGGCAAATGTACGAGAACACTCCGAGTGGTGGGCGCGCTTCTAAGACTAGAAGATAAATTCATTATTCAATAGTAAATTTAACTACAACTGCTCAATTTCATCGAGAGTGTCTACAACGAGTTCTAGAACAATATGATTCAATCGAACGAATCTCGAACGTTCAGCGCTTCATGGTTCACAAGTTAGCTACAATAAAGGTAAACAAGAAATAAGTTTAAAGTGAATGGTTGTCAAACTTGGATTTCAATCTCAAGTTTGTTAGGATGTGTGTATTGTAAGTTGGGTCGCGGCGTGCAGACTTGGTCCCTAGTTTGGTAAAGCGCAGTGTACGAGAGATCACAGCCGAGGTAGAGGAGAGCGCGCGCAGCACCACAGCGCGCGCCGTCAGGTGATGGCCGTCACGTCCGACTGCGTCTTCTGCAGCCCATCCTCGTCCGTCGCCCTGCAACGTGCGCGGCGTCAGTCGCTGCTACATGCATACACTGTACGTACAGGAGCCCGACATAGTACTAATATCGGGACTGCTGTATAAACCTTCACAGAGATAACGAAAGACGAACTTAATTGCATTTAGCTCAGACTGACTGGGTTTCTATTTGTTTCTCTTATAAGTGTGGTGAATAAAGCTTATTATACAAGGAAAATATTTTTTACTTAAATATGTATGTGATCCTGTGCGTTTGTGCAACAGGTTGGCAGAACGCAAATATGTAATTGTTGAGTGTATATGCACGTATATTACCTGTAGACGTGCGCGGCGGCCCGGTCGGTGCGGTAGTGCGCGGCGTAGGGCAGGCGCCGGCGCCGCGCCGCCACCGCGCGCCCCAGGGTGCCTGGACGCACCGAGTTGCGCACCGCGTGATACGCCAGCCTGCAAGTTGCATCATCTCAATAGTTACTTGTGATTACTTAATTCTACGATTATGAGCCAACGAGGAGGGACGAGAAGCGATGATTATACTGTTTCCACTCCTATGGCGCTACACAGTGTATGAAGAATTAGTCTAGTTCCCGATCAACTCAGAAGAACGCTAGTTATTGTAGCGAAGATAGTGGTCCGCCAGATCAGTGTGAGCACGTAGCACGTACCTGGGCGCGAGCGCGGTGACGGTGGCCAGCACGAGCACGAGCCAGTAGACGTGCGAGGCCATGGCGTGCTCCAGCACCTTGTACGTGGAGGGCAGGTTCCAGCACGTCACGCACACCGCCTGCCAGATCAGTGAGCACGTAGCACGTACCTGGGCGCGAGAGCAGTGACGGTGGCCAGCACGAGCACGAGCCAGTAGACGGGCGAGGCCATGGCGTGCTCCAGCACCTTGTACGTGGAGGGCAGGTTCCAGCACGTCACGCACACCGCCTGCCAGATCAGTGTGAACACGTAGAACGACAGCAGCGACCCCGCCAGCGCCACCACTTGGATTATCGTCTGGAATTATACGAATAAGAGTTTACTTGGTTAAACTTTCCAAAGTACCCAATCACGGGGGGGGTTGAGGGGGGGAGGGGAGGGAGGGAGGGAGGGGGTAAGCCCCCCCCTAAAGGGGGGGCACGGAGATCAATAGTTTTCGAGATATGACCATTTTTGTATTTTGAGGTTAAGTACTACGTACCAACCTAAAACATCGGCTTTACATGTCCGATCATCGATTTTGGGGGGGGGGGGAAATGAGAGGGGGGAGGGGGAGGGGGAAGGACCCCCCCCTGTGAAGGGGAAGTTGCGGAAACCACCACTTCTTGAGATATGATTTTTTAAAGTTCCTAACCTAAAACATATAAAAAAATATCTAATTAATATTAATAAAAATATATCAACGGCATAAACTTTAAACTCCTAACTAAAAAGCAAGAGCAAAATAGCAGACTGTGTGTGGTAGAAACTAGAAAGCAACCTAACGAACCTAATCTACCTTCTGTCACAGACAAGTGACTTCGAGTCCAACACTTGCACTACAACAGGACTTGGCTCCTCCTCGCTTCGCTCGTCGTCGCATGTGCGTGGTAGAAAGCAACCTAACTAACCTAATCTACCTTCTGTCACAGACAAGTGACTTCGAGTCCAACACTTGCGCTACAACAGGACTTGGCTCCTCCTCGCTTCGCTCGTCGTCGCATGTGCGTGGTAGAAAGCAACCTAACGAACCTAATCTACCTTCTGTCACAGACAAGTAACTTCGAGTCCAACACTTGCACTACAACAGGACTTGGCTCCTCCTCGCTTCGCTCGTCGTCGCATGTGCGTGGTAGAAAGCAACCTAACTAACCTAATCTACCTTCTGTCACAGACAAGTGACTTCGAGTCCAACACTTGCACTACAACAGGACTTGGCTCCTCCTCGCTTCGCTCGTCGTCGCATGTGCGTGGTAGAAAGCAACCTAACTAACCTAATCTACCTTCTGTCACAGACAAGTGACTTCGAGTCCAACACTTGCACTACAACAAAAAATTATTACATAAAAAGTATTTGTTTCCGCAACTTAAAACTTTAGGTGGAGGCTAACACTATTATAGGCTACCTACAACATAAAACTAGGTTCAAAATCGATGATCGGTAATGTAAAGTTAAGTACCCCTATAGTGAAATCGTAGTACTTAACCTCAAAATACAAAAATGGTCATATCTCGAAAACTATTGATCTCCGTGCGCCCCCCTTTTAGGGGGGGCTTAACCCCTCCCCCCTCAACCCCCCCCGTGATTGGGTACTTTGGAAAGTTGAGCCGTTTACTTTCATAACTCTCAATGACAGAATTCTGTAGGGCTACCACAAATTTGCAAAATACCACAACGTTTGTGTATATAGACATTACTCCTCTCGATTCGATACAATGGCACCACCAGTTTCATACGCAAAAACTTTCGTCAACTAGAAACGTCGGTAAGATACGTGCACACCGACGTTAAACTATGTGGTACAAATCGGCAGTATGAGTGGACACTTGACAGATTTCACTTACACCGATGTTAGATTTTGTCACAAATACTTTCGCAGGCTGTCGTTCTATAATATTGTTTGGTAGATAGCTTTCCATGAATCCAAAATCGTTTCGGGAACTACTTCGTCGAATTAAATGGGTAATAGTTTTGTTAGGTATCTTTGAATTATCGAGCACTTTCTTTCTTCATTTTGTATCATTGTCTTTAATGGTTTTTAACCTCAAAAATGAAAATCATATGTTTGAGTAGAGACAGTGACATCAAGCAGCGGCTTATTATATATTTTTTAATGGCCTCTGCGGTAATATCAGCGGCATATTATTTGTCTCTTTTATTTTCTAATTGAGAGAATGTGAAAATAATATTTTTGACTTTGACAAACTATTCTTCATAGATAATGTTAAGAATGAACTTGGGAATGATTTGGGATGAACAACAATAAATATTCGAGCGAACTTGTTACCTAACGAGTCATCGTAAGTAAGGTAACTCATACTCATAATACCGATTGACCTATCACCAATGGTATTGAGTTTAGTCGATGTAAACAAACGTTGTGGTATTTTGCGAACTAGTGGTAGGGGTACTGACTAATTGTATCAGTACTTGCCATCTAATGAATATGGTTAATTTAGGACCACTGTGGTGATAAAACGTGGAGTTGTTAACTAGATCATTGTACTATTTTAACAATGATCCCATAAAGTGTGTAAAAATCACTCTTTCTAAAGAAAACCATGCAAGTTTTAATTTTATGTGCTGAGGAAAAATTTCACAAATAACAGGTTGACACACTTTAGATAGGAGCTAAAATATGGTCGTAGAATATTGAATTTCAGTCAACACCAGAGTTTACGGTTTATGGTAGAGTGCTCGCGGTTCGAATCAGTTTCTCTACAACCGCTTACTATTTATTTTACTATCATGCTATAAACACACACACACACACTTACGACTTTCAAATAGAAGAGCTGTCGAAATATAAAAATACATACACATAAATATGGGTAATAATTATGTACACAACAATGTAAAATGCATCGGTACCTATATATGTATTTTTATTCCAACATTCATTAAACGACAGCGTTATAAGTCTACGATACAGCAAGCTTACATAGAAATGACTTATCATTGCCAAGATAGAGCATCGATCGATTAATCGTTTAATTCACACAAAAAGCAAAACCAAACCAAATCATTAACATTAATGTTCAGAGACCAGAATGATACAGGTTCAATCTCGCCGGTCAAGCCTATTTATGGTAGTTTGGTAGAAAAATAAACAAAAACTGGGTTGTAATAAACATTACCATTGTATACATTTCTGTTATTTGAATTGTTGATATATTCGTATCTTCATCTTTTGCCGCATTATCATCATCATGATTTTTGGCTCGGAAAGAGTTAAAAATACAGACAGTGATACAGGGTCGGGCAGATATTTTATCACATCACATCGTGGTGGGCGCCCAGGTCCTTCCACGGCAGACTCATGTCCTCGGAATTATGCAGTGATGTTACAACACCCAGCTCTTCGTCTCGATAGCGACCCACATGAGCATGACGACGAGGCACGAGGTCATGGTGGTGGAGCCGAGCTCCCAGATGTAATGATATTACAACTCACCCAGCTCCTCGTCTCGATGGCGACACACATGAGCATGACGACGAGGCACGAGGTCATGGTGGTGGAGCCGAGCTCCAGATGTAATGATATTACAACTCACCCAGCTCCTCGTCTCGATGGCGACACACATGAGCATGACGACGAGGCACGAGGTCATGGTGGTGGAGCCGAGCTCCCAGATGTAATGATATTACAACTCACCAGCTCCTCGTCTCGATGGCGACACACATGAGCATGACGACGAGGCACGAGGTCATGGTGGTGGAGCCGAGCTCCCAGATGTATGATATTACAACTCACCCAGCTCCTCGTCTCGATGGCGACACACATGAGCATGACGACGAGGCACGAGGTCATGGTGGTGGAGCCGAGCTCCCAGATGTAATGATATTACAACTCACCCAGCTCCTCGTCTCGATGGCGACACACATGAGCATGACGACGAGGCACGAGGTCATGGTGGTGGAACCGAGCTCCCAGATGTAATGATATTACAACTCACCCAGCTCCTCGTCTCGATGGCGACCCACATGAGCATGACGACGAGGCACGAGGTCATAGTGGTGGAGCCGAACTCCCAGATGTCCACCGTGGAGTCGGAGTAGGCGAGTTGCGCCGTCCAGAACACCACCACGCTCACGTAGATGCACTCCAGCAGCACCAGCCAGTACGAGGAGGAGCGGTACGCCAGCCCGCGCCGGGACGCAGAGTACAGCCCCGGCCGGTCCAGCAGCAGCGACGCCGGCGCCACGCGGTCGTACGCGCCTGGATATACAAATATTTATTGAAATCATAAACATAACAAATAAATAAATAATTGTATGCATTATTTAATATACAGGCTCTCATTATCGGTGGCCTTTATATCTTTGACAAAGGTTCCAAGCGGCATTTTGGTACTATACTTATAGAAACAAATCGGGCCCAATGCTGTCCCGTGTTAGCATGAAATCTCGATAAGATTTGTTAAGGAAATTCTGGCGTTTTCTCTAGCTGCTGTTTAAATACTTGGAGGACCGTCGACATTTGTCATAAATTCTACTATTTTTACAATTTAACGTAAGGTAAAGTATACGTACCGATGACCATGGGCGGCAGCGCCGTGAACATGAGGTTGTACGCCATGAGGTGCAGCTGGTCGATCATCACGGAGGCGCTGTACCCGCAGTACAGCTGGTACCAGAACACCAGGAACACGAAAGTCTGCAGCCAACGTAGGACACAAAAATAAACGTAATGCCTTATGTACATATACATATATGTATATAGTTACATGTTGAATGTATAAAGCGGTATATGAGTATTCTGTTTTTTTTAATACAGTATACAAGAAGAGTTTTATAAATGGCGGCCAATATCATTCCACCCTTTTCGTACAATATAGCTTCTCTATTTATGTGAAAAGGATGGAATGATTTTTAAATAATATTATTATTAATCCACCAATTAGGCCGCCAATTATAAAAATCTTCAATGAACCGGGTATAGGCCATTAATCTGCGGTAGGAGGTACTGTAGTCCAGTAACACAGGACCGCGAGAGACCTAGTGCGGGGCTCAGTAACACTCAATCAGCTCAGTATCACCGCTCTATGTGCACTTACAGCGTTCTTGAGGAAGAAGTAGAGTATCATCCTGGCGAGGCGGTCGTAGTTCCAGTGTCCGTGCACCAGCAGCAGCCGCTCGATGTACTTGAACCGAGATAGCGCGAAGTCCGCCGCCATCACCGCCTGCATGCCCTCCTGCCCAGATAAACCTGCCACAACACAAATAGTATATTATTAACTCTGTTATTAGTCTTAGTCAGATCTACTTTTGTTCAAAGTTGTTGTGGGTCAAAGTTTCTTTTCTTTGATGGCCACAACTGTGTAATATCACAGTAATATGCCAGCGCTCAAGTGAACATGTCGTACCGACACCGACGTCAGCGGTCTGTATCATGGAGACGTCATTGGCGCCGTCACCGAT
>OZ026806.1:1602743-1648400 GCA_964023185.1 Macaria liturata | reverse complement strand
TATTTGAAATTAGGTGAACAGGCGATGTATCATCACCATAATTTACCTAATTTTTGGTAAATCTTTTGCGACACAATCATAATAAATAATTAATATACCATATATAGACAGTATATATACCAATATTGCTATAATTAGTAGTGTTCAATTATTTTCTAGAACACTTGGTATCTACTATATGACACATATTAATGAATACATATACATATGTATATTACAACAAGGACAAATCGTTGTTATTTGCTGTAGAGGTATTATATACCTAATCAATTCCAATATAAAAATGCTACAATATTTTAAGGCAAAACCACAAGCCCGTACAATATTTATCATTTAGCAGATTAACTGCCTTTTAATGGTGGTTTGAAGGAAACATTACGTTCTGTGCGTAAAATGTCTTTCGGAAGTGAACAAAGGTCACCACACGTTAAAACGATGCTGGGCCGAAAAATAATTAGCGCATGCAATACATAAATGCTTCAAATTTTATGGGAATATCCAGAATTTTTAAAGATACTGTATTATTGCTGTATTGAAAGTCCTATATACTCAAGAAATATTTACTATTACTCGTACCTAGTTCAGTTTAATATATAACATTATGAGAATACGCTCAGACACCTTAATAAAAACTATTAAGAGATGATATTCGTTTTAGAAACAATTGTATAAAATGTCGTAAAACAGCTATCGCAACTCGGATACGATACCAATGTATAGTTAGTTACTTTAACCATCGTAAAATTAATTAAGAGATAAAGACGTATTTCAATTACGAAGTCATCGCTGCCAGTACAGTTTTCGATGAAATGAAAAGCAAGAGTACAACCTGAGCTCACAATATGAACACATATTGTGATGACGTAATTTGAAATAAGTGTCATTAATAATTTGACTTCGGTAACTTGCATTGTAGGTATGTGAAAGATAATATTTTTAATATTTCGTAACAAATATACATGACTTGTAACTATGGTGTTACAAATAAATTAAATTGATAAGAATTTGCATTCGTATTTGTATAATTTTCTCACAGTCAGACATTTGCAACAATGGCTGTCTGCGTGTCCCGTGTAATATAGTGTCACCTGTCCGGCGGGCATGCGCACGGCGACCGACATGCACTTCCTGGTGGAGTCGAACTGCTGCACGCGCAGCACCTTGACGCGCAGCAGCTCACCACGCACGCCCACCTCCACCTCGTCGGGCGCGCGCGCGCGCAGCTCGTAGCCGTACGCCAGCGCCGCCTCCGCCAGCGCCAGCTCGTCCGGGCTCTCCGCCTCGAACCGAGGCACCTGCGCAAAATACATGCGAACACATTAAAGTTTAAATCCACATTCAAACTCTGCTGTGCTCGTTTTGCTATACTAGCGCTTATAATTACTATGCATTAGGTATAATAAAGTATATCATCAAATAAGGTACTCAAAAACTGTAATGTAATAATGATTGAATACTTTTCACCAAATCTTTATGCTCTCTATAAATTATAATCTACGAGTATGATAACACTGTTAGTCTGTGATATTACTTATATGATAGTAATCATTCATTTTCTCAGGTATGTAATGTCCTCAAACCACCATCCATTAACGAATTGCAATTTTTGTTAGTAAATATGCACAGTGAAGAGTATTTAATGGCGATATTAAAATGCAATCAGGCAATAAGTCGGCCTTGATCACAGCGCCACTAATGAAAGTAAAATAAAATAGTTAAATACGTAAAATATCAGCTTTATAGATATTAAGCTGATATTTTACGTCATTATCCTAATTTGAAAACACTTTAAATAAGATTTATTGTATTGTTAATTTTGAGATAATTCTAAATGATTTTTGACTCTTGTTGGAAGGCAGTAAAGTTGTCAATGTGGTGTAATGATCGCGAACAGAGTGCAGTGGCTAGCCTACATTGTGAGGCGACCTTTAAAGTGAGCGGTCGAATCTGGCTATAAAAACAGTTGCCTATTATTGCTTAGAAAATACGTCTCCTTACTTCAATTGGCAAATAAATTTTACTATTCTGGTCTGCAAATGTTCTAGAAAGGCCTGTACGGCGGTAACATTTTTAGACAGCGCTAAACTTGGTCTTTGTCTAATCTAATACATATATGATATACATACTTACCTAAGTATATAAGTCAGGTCTCAAAATCGTTATCTGACTTTAAATTAATATCCAAGTTATTTTAATTCTATACAATTAACCATATCATGTATTTACATTTAATTATACATTGTTATGTGTAAGGCAATCTTCTGTGTAGGTAAGTGAAATGGGTAAATATCGGTGATTGAACGCGGTTGATTTGTATAATTGAACTGTGACCAAAGCGCATACCTTTTGCGGTGAGAGCACATTATTTTTCTTAGACAGACAATAAGGGTATTCAAGCCGAAAAGTATTTTTTTTTACTCCGATAATCAGTAGCGGTCTTATTTATGTAAAAACATAATGTCGTTAAAACGTTACTTAACCCTTGTTTATGAAGCTCCAGAATCGTTATTTATAGACTCATTTTAACGGCAAATAGTAGGTAGTTAATATATTAGTGGTATGATTGTCATCATAGTTGAGTGCGTGCGTTGTACCTGTTACCTGGCTGGTGGGGCTGTTGGTGAGGTTGCCAGGCTTGCCGAAGGGCAGCTTGAGTCGCAGGCGCAGCGGGGAGGTGGTGCTCGGCGGGGGGGAGGGGGTCGTCGAGCGGGACTCCGTCAGCCGGCTGTACCTGCGCACACACACAATATTTACTTCAAGTTATCATATATAACTTGAAGTAACGGACTTCACAAATATAGCTATAAATAAAACTTCTATAATAACAGTAAAGATATCTAGAGCTTTCCTTGTAATTTTCGTTCCAATTAAATCAGTCACGAGTAGAAACCAAGTACAAACTTACGTACAAGTAGGTACTACATGAAACGCGTTGATCTGTTGGTTTCGCTACAATAAATCGAGAGGCAAGAGTGAATTTCAGTAGGTATCTTCCTTGCTTCATTCCTCATTATTGAGGGTCTGACCTCCTGTTCGGATCGTTTGTTAAATATTTTGCCATCTTCATTAGCGTACAGATCATGGCAAAACTTTTTGGACTCCAGAATCTGGCCCGACAACTATACTAAAGATTATTTAGGCATTTATACGATACGTGAAATATATGTAATCGCTGTGCTGTACAATATAGACTGTATGTAAAGTCCTCTATTAGCTGTATTGGTACACTGACTTGTCGTTGGAGCGTATGGTGGCGCTGGAGAGCTGCGCGGCGCCGGAGCGCAGCGAGTCCGTGGAGCGCAGCGCGCTGTGAGCCCGCGCCAAGTCCTCGTCGGCCTCGCGCGCCGGCGGCAGCGAGTCCACGCGCGGCTGGCTCACCACCACCGTGTTGCACACCGCCAGGATCAGCAGGAACTCGTGCACCTGCGCACAACGCACTATAAGACATCCAGTACATATATGATGACAGGATGTTATAAGCATAGCATAGCATTAATGTCATAGCACTGCGGCGGCTTGAAAACTATGGACACCAGAATTCGCGACGCTCAGTCAAACATATTTTCTAACATAATACAACACATAAGTATCTATATACCTTTAAATGAAATAGTCGTCAAATCGAGTACATTATCCGGTGTAGCAGCAAAGGCGCACTTAGAAAGTTGCAAGATCCATTCAAAAAACTCCACTCCGATAAGTCAGTAATAGTGAAAAAGAAAGATTGGGAAGCAAGTGACATAATATGAATGTTGGGATCGTTGCGAATCCAGAAGTGTTTATTTTGTAATTTGTATTTCAGATTTTAGAAATTCAGCTCTCTCTCTCATAATGTGAAGCTATGGTCAAATGCAAATCCGTTTTAGTTTAAAAAAGAGAGAACGTGCAATGATCTTTATTACAAAGCCAGCTGAACTGTTTTGTAAGCTGCGATGACACGTAACAGAATACCTAAAGTAGATTGACATAGACACTAGGTTGAATGGGTAACTGGGGCGTGGAACAAAAGCCGGCACCGCGCTATCCAAGCACGCATTCTCCTAAATTAAGGCATGCGACTTGTAATAACACTGTTTACCGCGGGAAGACCCCATTCCTAAAGCTCATTACACATTGAGAACAGTCGTGGGATCCGTGTTGCTCTCAACCAATGTTTGTAATTAGTAATGGTCTAATTTAGGTTCTTTAGTAATAGTGAAAACTTTCGGTATAAATGAAGTCGCTATGGTAATGTTACTTTATAGGCTCCTAGTAGTGATCTGCAGACATATAGATGATAGTAAAAAATAAAGTAGTAGTAAATAATAAGTGAGTGTGACTGACCATGGCGGTGGTGTTGATGTCGGCGGGGCTGGTGAGGTGGTGCAGCAGGCGCGCGTTGGGCGAGACGGGCGTGACGGGCGCCACCACGGGCGGCAGGTCAGCGCTGGGCTCGGCGGGCGGGCCCGGCGGGTGCTCGTAGTCCACGCCGTCTATGGTGCACCGCTTGAACACCATCTTGTTCTCTGTCAGCGTGCCCGTCTTGTCGCTGAACAGGTACCCGATCTGGCCCAGCTCCTCCGTGATGTTGAGCGCGCGGCACTCGGTGCGCTTGTTGGTCAGGGGGTCGTACATCTCCACGTCCTGGTGGATGTGGTAGATCTGCATCAGCTTGGTCATCTCGATGGTGACGTACAGCGACACGGGGATCATGACCTGCAGCACGATGATGTAGGTCCAGAAGATGAGCAGCCCCTCGTTGACTGACTTGCCGATCGCGGGGTGCAGGAAGGGCGCGCGCGGGACGCCGGCCACCGGCGTGTAGCGGTCCAGCCACAGCTTGCAGCCCACGGCGCCGGCGCAGCACAGGAACAGCAGCACCAGCACGCACCAGATGACGTCCGTGTTCATCTTCTTCTCCAGCTTGGAGCACTTGTAGCGCGGCCCGCCGTTGTTGAGCATGGCCTTGGTCTCGTGTCCGGCGTACACCACGATGCCTTCCACATAGTCCGTGTTCTTGACGGTGCACTCCCGCAGGAGCAGGTTCTCGGAGACGAGCGGCACGCGCGCGCCGTTGGGGTGCGAGATGGTGCCGGTGAAGCGGTAGATCTTGGTGGAGGGCCGCTCCACCTCCACCGTGCTGCGGAACTTGGCCGGGTCGAACTCGCGCAGCTGCAACAAAAACGCAGCCGTCAGCGCCGTTACTCAGCACGAGCTATTTACTTTAAACAATGGTGTAGTCGGTAGGTACCTCCGCTCGATTATGGAGTTAGCGAGTGAAAGTTTTCTCACGATCTGTATTTCGTTGCAATTTATAGTAAACATAATCCGAAATTGCCATTATCATGCCCGTCGAGTTATGAAAGCATCGTTCGCGGCCCTGCTCAAAGTGTCGGGAATGAGGTTAAACGTGAATGTTTGTCGGATTTGAGTACAGCGACGGTGACATACCCGTGTTTTATAGCTCTGTGTTATGTACATACGTTCAACCATTCTTACGCACATATTTTACTAGTTACGTACAAACTTACGTACAACTACAAAAATAAAAAAATAAAACTGTCATTTACCATACGAGCATTGCACGAACCGTAAATACGTGTATGTAACGCTTTGCTAACAAAAAGGCTTTTATTAAGTACATCTGATTAAACAGTTTTCATTGTTTCATTTCAATCAAGGTGACAAAACAACGACGCAAGCAAAGGCCACGCGCTCTCTACCGCGTTTTATAATACCAAATATGATCATATAATTTCAAGTTCATGAAAGCAGTCTCCGACACTATCTGTTTAATCTAACACTAACTATCAACAGTTGTTATTCGAGCGTTTAAAGCATGCAGGCATTGGAAACTGTAAAATTTAAGTCTTTGCAGGAGGTTAAGTGACTAAATATCTATGAAATGTCAAGTAACTGTTTAGCACTAGCACCTTGTCCACGAAGCCCGGCGCGACGACTCTCTGCTTGAGGTTGGTCTCCCCGTCCAGGTTGCAGGTGTCGAGGTAGCAGACGCCGAGCGGGTGCGACGAGTACAGCAGCACCATGTCTGCCGGCACCGCCTCGTTGTTGGACAGGTGGATGATGTCGCCCACGCGCACGTCCTTCCACTTGGTCCGCGTGTACCGACCTTCCGATCTGAAACAATAACAAAGTCATTTCATTTACGACTAGAAATCAAATGCAAAAGGTCACGTGAACCTATTCAATAGTCTAGCTTTGTATGTATTGATTTTATCACCTTCTAGAGATTTCACATCATGACCATTTGAGATTCAGTTCGCCAGAAGCCAGACTGGCCGAGTTAATATTACGATGACAAATAATCATAACAAAGTAAGCTAGTCATTCAACTACTAGCAGAATTACAAATTTTAGGATTCGTTTGCATACTTAATAAAAGATTGTATTTGTCACGATTACGAGTGATTTCTTAATTTTTACGCACACTTATCCTTAAAATACGCAAATATTTTACAATCTAAGTGTAACATATACTTAATTTAACACAATTTAAACGTAATGATGCAATAAGCTGGAGAGGGTAGGCAATCGTCCCATTTTTTTAGTACGCACATGTTTTTGAATCATTCCGTGCTAGTTATAAATTCCGAGATCAAAACAAATACAGTGCTATTTTCAGGTGCATTTTATTTAAAGACCGCACAGGGATTAGCTTGACCGAGTGATTTATATATACCTGCCTCTGCCTACCATCAAACATGACGTAGTGGCTCCGATAACAGCAAGTACGTACTATCTACATACTTTTACGAGTTTAATGCACACAGATATGATGTTGAGTATCGTATGAGGCATAGACTACCGGTAATTCATAGAAAGTGGCCACGATAAGATTAGGAACACGGAAAATGATATTTCTTGAAATACCTAGAGAGTACGATCACGTAAGACTTGCAATCATTGGATAATAAAATACACATGCTACTCAACTCTGTAATACTCGAATGAATCATAGATTGTAACAAATGATGCTTTGTCTGTGAACGTCATAAAAAGCCATTTGCTCTATTAGTCCCTTTCATAATAATGTAATCCTAATCGAGTCGCATCGCGGTGACAAATACGTTTCGTAGATGTTCAGCTAAATTAATGTCTTTAATTGTTTTAAATCGAGGAGAAAGTCTTTGAATAAATTGAGAAATAATAGGCATAATAATTTGGTTACACAACCCGCGCCTCTCACCGAAAGGGCAGCGGTGCTAGTTGCCAAGTGTGATCGCAGACACGAGCTGATACTTCCACGACCATCATCTTGGTAGAAAGCTGAAGGAAGAGTGCAATTAACCTGAATGGGCCAGTTTAGCAAACGACGTATGTTTCTATGTTATTATCGCTTTCACTATTACAAAATTGATATTTTATAACTGACTATATAACTTTCAATCAAATCAGTTAAGTACTACTATTAAGTGAACCATAGAAATATCAAGTAAGTACATTCTATGTTAAATTTCAATGTTTCATCTATTTTAATAGAATAAAGAATAAGAATAAAAGAATAAAATACATTTATTGGGACATGAAACAACAAGAGATACAGAACAATACAAGATAAAGATATATACAAGTAGGTACACGTTTCATGTCACAATCCGGCCCCAACTCAGCATGTGCTGGATGCAAGCATCCAGCGCTGGTCTTCCGTTGGAACCGGCAGGTGACGTCACGCGACGAAAGGTAATGATAAAAATGTACATGTAGCAAACGTAAACAAACTAAACCATAGTACAAACATATCACACATAACAGACGACGTAAAATATACATTAAATAACAGAACAAAAAATAAAATGAAAGTATGTAGGTACATACATTAAAAAATATAATTTACAATAAATAGATTAAATGGCACTAGAGTCGTTCTTAAGCGGCGCTTGCATCTTTTGATGGTCAAAAATAAATGTCTTCAACTTTAACTTAAAACCAAATATACTTTGCGAGTTCCGAATCGGCGGAGGGATGTTATTCCAACATCTGGTCGCCGCATAGCGGAAGCTACCCCTGAACGCCGCCGTGCCGTGACGCTCCGTAATGAGCTGCGCCGTGCACGGCCGAGAAAGTTTAAGCCTCGTTTTCCAGCTAAGCTTTTCAAATAAATAGCGTGGTTCTTTTAATTTGACTACCCCGAAAAGAAGAGCAGCCAGGTGTAGTTTGCGTCGGTGTAGCATTTTGAGGAGAGCATGTTTGTTCAAATAGGGCGTGACATGTGACCTCAACGGTATATCAAAACGGAATCTGGCACAGGCATTCTGAACGCGGTGGATCATCTGTTTAGTTTTCGACAATAGTCGTGGACCAAAAACAGCGTCCATATAATTTAATTTCGAAAGAACAAGTGACTCAACCAATTGTATACGAAGCGTCTCTTTTAGAAAAGGACGAGCCCTGTACAGAACCTTAAGTCTATAAAAGCAGTCGCGGATACAATTTTCTACGTGTTTATGAAATCTGAGCTCATAGTCCATAATGAGACCTAGGTTTCGCGCTTCAAACACCCTCTCAATGGTTTCACCCATGAGCTCAACACTTATAGTGGGATTAATTCCTTCTAGCTGGTGCCTGCTGCCAAATATTAAGAATTTAGTTTTCGTAGGATTTAATAATAAACAATTATTTGTAGCCCATAGCGAAATCCTAACTAGATCGTCATTTAATTTGGTAATTGCGTCATCAATACTCTCAGGCTTGCATGATATATATATTTGAAGGTCATCAGCATATAAATGATAACTACAATGTTTTATATGAGTAATTATGTCCGCCGAATACAGTATAAATAAAATAGGGCCAAGGATAGATCCTTGAGGTACACCTCGGTCAACTCTGAGTTTGTTTGAAGTCACTGACGTGCCATCACCATGGACTATCTTAACTGATTGAGATCGATCCTGGAGGTAGCTGCTGAACCACTGTCTAGACTCGTGATCAAAACCATAATAGCTTAATTTTGACAATAATAAATTAATGTTTAAAAATTTAATAGGTACATTTAAAAACTAAATGCGTAATACGGAGCGTGACGAAAGTACTCCACTCCAAGTAAGGAGACGGAAAGTTACTTCAGTTGTTGTGACAATGGTAACTCCTAAGTTGTGTGTTGTAGCAAAACTAAAAGAATGATGCAACTCCAGCGCTGCCGTGACCGATCATCGAGCCAAGCCATTACCCAACCCACTTCCTCCTCTCTGACTAATTATTATTGATGGCTAGTTTTGGAAAACAGTGATTTGCATGACGGGTGAAGGTCTTTATCGCCGTAAAGATGCGAAGTTGAATGAAAAAATATTTGGCATGAATTGGAAAACAAAGACAGAATATAAATGTTCACCATAAATTGTTATAATGTCACGTTTTATGAATTTCACTTTTCGAAGTGCAGTGTTAGAATAAACGAAGAGCTCGTAGTTAGAAGAGAGGGAATGAGTCCAAACCAGATTTATATTTTACATTCGCTTATCATGGTTTGAAAAGATCAGTCCAAAAATATTTCATGTTGTAATAGATACAGAAGTGGAGATGAATATGGAACAACGGCGCGCCGGTGATGCAATTCGGTAGACAAATATATTTATTGCACACCAGAAATATTTACGATATTGTTAGACACGTTAAGCACTCGGTATTTTAAACAATCGTTTATTTAAATATTTAAGGGATGCATCTCGTACGTTAGCGGGCCGCTTTAAGAAGTGTGTCGTCGCCTCGATGAGAAAACCATCACGTTTTCTGTTATTTACAAAATTGTTATACTTCGAGTGTGTCATGAATAGTAAGCCGTGTGTTTGACCTATTTACACGACGGATTTATAAACAGGTTAACGGTAACTTAAGGCAGAACTGTAGTCAGTAATCTTCAGCGTCAGATTTATTCGTCAATTTCTCGAAAAGTATGGTGATGAGAAATAAAACGGACGTCTCGAAACTATTTCATTCATCCAACTTTAAAATTCTAATTGAGTTTAGTGTATTTAGATTTAATTAGAACGTTTGTTTGTTAATCGGTGATGTCAGCCCTAAACAAAACAACATTCGGCTAAAATATACTAAATGGTGAAACACCAATATGTAAAATAAACAAAAATAGTTTATCTAATGGAAATGATTAATAATTCGTAAAATTCCATTTGTAGTTAGTTTTTGTTCCAAACACAATAAATTCTCGCAGCAGTCGTAAAATATTTTTTTCTAGAGTGAAATAAACATGATTGGACGTGAGAGGCATGGCTCATGGTACACGACACACAGGCTGATGAACCGGAGTAGGTACTAATTATTATTTAAGCTGCGGAAGAAACCTAAGCTGTGGTTTTGTGCTGGCACCGACATTTTTCAGGAATGCAACATATGGCTTGCGAAATGACTCCCTGTGTGGTACTAACTTATGAATCATTTTCAATAACAGCTGTGGCAAAATTTACTCATTTATTTTATTTATTTTCCACACACAACATTTGTATAATTTTTACATTACTTTTGATAACGATGTAAGTATACATATATGTGTTAACTGTGGCAACCCATTGAGTTACCTCAAAGCTAGCATATGCATCGATCTAGAGCAAGCATAACAAGATAGTACACCCGTAAATATGTACCTCTGCTTTAATCAATACTTTGATGGATATAGTATAGACATGACCGATAAAATAAATGTACATGACTACTTACTCATTCATTATACGTATTATTTGTATCAAACCTTCACACTGAAAAGGACGCAGATTACAAATATGGGGAATCACCCATTTAAAGTGTTGCATTTACCAAAAAAGGAATTCATTACATCTGGTGGGGAACATATTACCTTAGGATGAGAGATATTTGGGTACATTGTGTGTTTTGTTCAGTTTATTAAAATAACTAGCTGGTGTCAGCGACTTCGTCCGCGTGGAATAGTTATTACCATAAAAAACGGTTCTAGTGAGTTAACCTGAAAAGATAGACATATATTGTTGAAGACATTTTGTTAGATTATTTTAAGAGAAATAATTCTTTCATACATATTTTTGTGATATCTTGAACCGTTTTCGCAGCGCACGCAACGGAAGCCCTCAAAGATGAATAATTTTCCCTGTTTTTTCCACATTTTCCATTATTTCTTCGCTCCTATTAGTTGCAGCGTAATGTTATATAGCCTAAAGCCTTCCTCGATAAATGGTCTATTAAACACAAAAACATGTTTTCAATTCGCACAAGTAGTTCCTGACTTTCCTGAGATTAGCGCGTTCAAACAAACTCTTCAGCTTTATAATATTAGTAGGTAGGTATAGATAAAAACGGTTTTAGTGAGTTAACCTTAAAAGATAGACATACTCGTATATTGTTGAAGACATTTTGTTAGATTATTTTAAGAGAAATAATTATTTTATACATATTTTTGTGATATCTTGAACCGTTTTCGCAGCGCACGCAACGGAAGCCCTCAAAGATGAATAATTTTCCCCGTTTTTTCCACATTTTCCATTATTTCTTCGCTCCTATTAGTTGCAGCGTGATGTGATAGCCTAAAGCCTTCCTCGATAAATGGTCTATTAAACACAAAAATATTTTTTCAATTCACACCAGTAGTTCCTGAGATTAGCGCGTTCAAACAAATAAACAAACTTTTCAGCTTTATAATATTAAGTATAGAATAAGCTACACCTTAGTAATTAATTTCTTATGTATCACCACAAATAATGATAAAGTTAATCTTGGGTGCATATGTATAGGCTGGAAGCGACAGTTTAATGTTTCAATGATTTATGAAACGTACAGCCTTAATAAGTTTACGTTAGGTAACCATTTACAAGACAAAACAATACTGAGATGACATTAACAATATTGTTTTCGCCTTATAAAAATCAATAAAGCGACAGCGCGAATACTGCGCGCATATTGGTAACAAGGACAATTGGTCTAATGATGGTAATAAAATGATTGCCTGTAGGTAGTAGTTAGGTGTTATAGCTGAGATCGTGCTTTGATTGAACGGCGGCCGCGCACAACCGCACCGAGACAATTTACTGCCATCCATCTTGCTGGACGGCCGCGGCTTACTCAGTTTACATTCTCTACATCTAATACATAGGGTATTTCATTGTTAATATAAAATGTACCTATTTGTATGAAGCACAGTTGCAGTACGTGGAGGAGAACCGAGTATTGTGGAATATATAAAAATAAATAACTCCTTGTTCTTTACACTGGCGCTATAGAAAGCTAATGTAAATAATTTATTGCAAAATATACAGCAACAAGGATTGCATAATACGAGCTGTGAAGTGCCTTTGTTCAGGAAAAGTCGCTCATTATTTAGAAACCTTGAATGCGATCGCTAGCCGAAGCACCAAAGCAGTAAAATGAGTTATTGGTGCGTCTTGAGTATCATTACTCAAAACAAAACTGTTTACATTCAGCGAGATCAATGTCGTTCCTATTCAACTCTTGACACACTTACACTCAAGTTTTATACAAGCAACAATAAGGAGATATTTGCCGAGATTATTATTGTGGAACCTTCAGTACTTTAGTAATTAGCCAGTGTGATGTCAAAGATAACAGCGCAGCGCTAAAACATCGCCGTACCTGCCTGAACCAACAAATGACCAAACACAACTTGTCATTGAATAACAACATAGTACGCCTACGATGTTTCACAACTTTGGTGAGTATGATATAAGGAAAAATACAAGAAATAATAATAATAATAATAATCGTTTATTATGCCAAAAATACATTTTTTTACATTAATACAATTTAATTTAGGCTGCACAGAATATTTACATAGTGTGTCCTGACTACTGCTGTAGGATTCCCTATGTTGCAGTAGCCAGGGTTCTTCCGTGGAAACTAATATTATTAGGAGAGTAGGTATATCTATCTAAACAACACAATACAGAATGACGATTATAATAATTACATACTTATGTTTATGTTCTATCCTATATATATTTATTATTAGTAATTTGAAATATTTCATTAGGTTATAATAGAATGAATACATTATTAATAGAATTAAATACATATATTATTTATTTCTTAAATATATATATTATTTCATTAGGTTATAATAGAATTAAATAACATTGATAATATGTGGATGTAAAATCCATAATTTTATTTTAGTACATTATGAGGTCCAATGTAACAGGAATTTAAGGATAATTACGTGAAATGTGCTATTTTAGGTACATAATTGTGTAAATTACGATTGATACGAATATGATACGCCGTTTTTATGTAAAATGGAAAACGCTTATAGTTAATATAACTAATAAATATATTGCTTATTATAATGAAATGGTGTTTCTTCCTGCTGCATATAATTAAGTAAGTATGTATAACAACTTAAAAGATTGAAAGAAACCGTTTTTTTTATTTTTAATTAGTTACTCGTAATCACTAACATTTTGTAAGTTGCTTTGAATAGTTATTTTATTGAATAAAATAAACAAAAAAACTCATCGGAACCGATTAATTTTAACAAATTCGAATCAATGTAATGAATAGAATAGAATAGGTATGTATATCCTGTGCTAAATAGTGTGTACAGTTAAATAAAATGTATTCATTTGCTCAGAATTGGGATAACAGTATGACAACATAAAATTAGCAGATATGATTTTCTTTTATTTTATTTTACACCAGTGAAATTTGAATTCTTCGGTGAAACGCGTCAGTGACAATTTATTATCAGAGTCCTTTTTGGTACAGAATTACGAAATGTAGCAATTTGGTTCAATGTTTTCTGATTATGTGTTTTGTATAGGTGATCAGTGTGATCAGTAGGCAGTAGGTATGCGAGGCCACTTTCTCCCAAACTTGACGCTCGGAATAGGTGCGGTCTCTCAGATTTCTAAAAGATCTGTAACCGATTTAGGACATCAATTTGTAGGCTTGTATGCCTTATATGAGTTGCAAAAACGCAAGAATCTTTGTGTTACTACTTAGTAATTATAAGTATTTAATATGTACGTACATACATAGCTTGTTTCTTGAAAAATGCTTAACGTAAATTAAGGTACTGGCCTCACATTGAGTTCAGATATTACCACTTCTATTATGTAAGATAGAATAAGACCGCGAGAAGAACACAATGAAGAGTTTGAAACGGGAGATGCAAAGTGTGTCAAAGTCACAAGAGTGAGTATTGTAGAGCAATGCTAAGGCCAGGGCGGCAGCGGCCTCCGCCGCGCGAGACCCATTGTGGTTGGGCTCCGGGGACGATCCGGATAACAATGAGATCGAGAACTGAGTGCAAATTGTTCACGGAGAAACAATTGAGGCGTCTAAAATGTTTAATACTCACCTACAAATTGAGCCTTCCAATAGGTACGATTTGCAAAAAACTTTGAATTACTTTTGAGCTACCTACCTTTTTTTTTCTTCTTATCGAATGAGCGTAGCCCACTCTGGTGTTGAGAGATTTCCAAACCGCCCTAAGGGCTTCATGGACAAAAACATAACAACCAGGTGAACCAGAATACCTACATTACGAAACTGTTTTGTTGTCTACAAAAACTATAAAGTAACTCACGAATAATACAGCTACACTATACAATTTCATAGATAAAATTATACATAGGCAAGTACAAATAATACAGCGTTTCAAGTGCTCTGCAAAGCAAAAATAAAACCACAATCAGTTTCAATCAAATAAATTTTACGAAGCAAAAATAGTATACGAGCTTCCTGATAGATAGATAGAACAGCCTCGAGCGAACGCTGCAGTCATTGCCGACCGATCAAGGCCCACTTCTCTACTTTACACAAGTTATATCTCCATATACATACACCTGGATTTTATGCAGAAATACCTGCATGCTTGGGATTTTTGCAGCGACTATGAGTTAATTTATTAAGTGCTAAACCTGCAGTATGGTTGTTTTAAATTAAACTTTTATTGGAAAATGAGCGAAAATAATCACGACCGGCAGGATTCGAACATGCGTATTTCCGATCACCGTCCGGAACGCCTTAACCAACTAGGCGACGGTCTACTAACTGCCAGGCGCGAAAATCCACACTCATTTCCATACTCTTCAGACTGAGCGGCTGATGGCGCCACTTGTGCTCTCAGAATATGTCTAACATCATTAGGTAAGTAGTTACCGAGCTTTAAAACGTAGAGTAGTAAAGTCCAAAATATATCAACAGTCGATCATTATTCACCAGTTCATGTTTATTACGGAGGAAAATAATACACTTCAATAGTCAGCACACAATTTTCCTCGACAGTTTCCGTAATTACGAGAACAGAAGCTCGCATTGTTTACACGATAGCCGAATAATGCAAACATGCGACTTTGCTTTCAAAGAAGGCTCGTAATGAATACGCAAACAGAAGCAATCTACATAATCTTAGAGCCTTTTACGGAAGATAAATCAAGTTCCCTGTTCAATCGCATGAGTGAATGTCAAGAAAATAAAACCAAATACGAGGCACATTCAATTTATGTATTCTGCAGCCGTTACTAGTATCTTATTTGCGAGAATCCCAGGATCAGAAAGTACCAGGAAGCGGTGTGCGTGTACATTCTGGGATTTCCAAACCTTTAGCAAAACTAGCTTAACTTGTGCTCCTTGTAAATAAAATGGGTTTACTGAACTTTGTTTAATGTTGAATTGTGTATACAACCATGGGAGCCCACACACGTGAAGATTACATACATAAATTCATGTCTAACTAATGAAATTCATCTTATTTGACATTCTACGTATTTATATTGGCGTAAATGAACATTGATTCGACGTCATCACGAATTCGTTATTAAAGTGGCAGACATAGATGTCAAACAAATAAATTGACATAGTATCGGAAACTTGAATACATGACCTTACATCTAATAACTCTAATGGAATTTGTAGTCTCACCAAACAATTAGGTGTGAAAGAAACTAGACACTCAAGCAATAAGTGGCAAAGTAAAGTATAGGTCACAATTTGGAAGGCGGAGCCACAGTCGATCCGCCACCATTGATTTCAATTTAATAGGTTTCTAACAACCATTTACCGACCGTCACTCAACCAACTTCCCAAACCACATTTATCAAATAAAATATTCACGTGTGAGTTTCCAGTAGCTGTTTAATCATTGTAAAAGCTTGCTCTCAATTAACATTGAGCCTGACCTTAATCAGGCAAACGAGTAAGTTTAGAAAATATTCCTCACTATATTGAGTAATTTCTGTACGTGGCGCCGACGAGGTCTCTAATCTCAATTGTCAAGGGCGAATTAAGTAAGGCAATTGATTGAATTATGTGACAAAACCGATACTAAACCAAATTAACCTCAGAACACCCACTTGTTCTCTCCGAGCGAGACGTCGTCGGTCGGGTGTTTGCGAAGGCACTATCTACAACTATTAATATCGAAACTGATATAGCTTTGAAAAACAATAAGAAACCATGGCGCATTGTTGCACTTTTATTAAGAGGCTGACAAAAGTAAATATAAATAGAACTTTTGCAGTTAGCCAATGTCAACTGCACCGTTGACAGTGCACAAGCCACAATAAGTACAATAATATTAGACGTGACGCCGGGAATATGATAGGAGCAATTATGCTGAGTCGCACGGTACCGTTACTAACTCACTTTCTTCTGAGTGGCGCGTGCGGGCGCGGTGAAACTCGCCGCGATTGTATGCCACCGGAATGACTACGCGGAAGATCGACATAAAATAACTATAACACTGATAAAATGACCAATGCCGGAACGAGTATGGAAAAGGCCACTCTTGATTTGGTCTTAAATGCTACACAAGATTGCACATCCCATAAGAGACGTGGAAGATGTATAGGAAATTAAAAGCGAAGACTCTTAACTAAAAAGAAGTTTGTTATTGTGATTTGTGTGTTACAAAACGCACAAACACTCGTAGTAAGGAGGTCGACAGTACGATGATTCACAGCAGTACAGCTACTCCTCATCAGTCATCATATTTTATTAAGTATAAACTCCTAATTTGCACTCGCTTCTAGGTCATTTAATTTCAAAGCTCTCCTCTGTCACGGTCTATTAATATCAATAAATAGAAAGTATGATAAGTTGTATCGAACAACAGTTCGCGTGCAAAAAATATTATTGATAGCATACATTCTATTATAAAAGAAGTTATCAATGGAACCACGACGGCATTGTTTGAAGAAAAACAATGTGCAGAATATATCGTCGAGCGCAGCTATCGATGCAAATCAGCATTGAAGTAAGATATTTTATTTGTATCATTAGTATTATAAATATAGGCTGCAACATACACTTGTAGCTAGAGTACCTACCATGGTTACCTCACTCAGATGTACACACCAGTTGACCTATGACAACACCCACGAGCCGTTCAATGCAACGATTCATATCGACTCAATACAACGATCAAAATGTCCGAGTCAAGATCATATTTTTGAGGACAACGAGCAGCTCGGCGTGGACAGGTCCGAGTAGGAAGTGATAGGGCGATTAAAGAGATCTCGAGTGGCCTCGGCTCGAGTCATGACACCTGCGGGCAAAAACCGTGCTAGACTACCCTGTCTCGGGGCATACAGCTCTCAGAACCGGATGCGGCCCGACCTTCAGCCCGCTCAGGGACTTGGAACTAGTTCCGACCACCACAATACCATTCAAACGAGGTTGGCAGAAAACTCTGCCGTTTACGTGCTGTTATTTCTAAAGATTACAACAACAAAAATGATTTCTATTCGGAACGTCATTGTATAGTATTGTGCATTATTTTTTTGCCCCTCATTTGTAGTGCTTTATTGAGTTTACAATAGATTTTATGCATCAGTAAGCATTCGCGAAAATGTCTAACTTCATTGGATTAAATTATTCGGAGATGAACAATGAAAATAGTTAATGAATAAGAGAATTCAGTTTTATTTGTCTTTCGTGACAAAGTAAACTGAAATCATATTAGCTTTGAGGTTATCGTCTAGGTAAGGCATCAAGATTCATTGAACCCAGTTCAATACACTCTGTAGGTAAAGTCAGTAGGGGTTTGCACTCGTAGAATTATACAAAATAAGGATTCTGTGTCCGTGCCACATTAAATGGATCCAGATCTGCATATAGATGAAACTAGCTTTCCACCGAATTTGGAAAGCAGCCAACGTGCGTCGATACTCACGTGCACATTTCAGGTTTGTATCGAAACTAGAGTTTCGAAGGAAGGTCGGGACAGCCTTGCGACACCAAGTCAGGGGCAATAATTAGGATGCTCGTAAACTGAGACGATCAATGTAGCCAACATTTATTAGTTTGCTGTGTTGACGTCACTGGAACACCGAGGAGGCCTTCGACAACCATTCAGCTTGTTAATATTACTCCTGCAAATATACCATCAAATCATTTGGACAATTGGACAACCGAAATCAGTGCGACTAGGTCCCGTGACCATTACAATACAACACAATTTAAAAAATGTACATTAGGAACAGAAAACCAATATAGCACGAAGGTTAAGACAAAAAGAATAGTAGATTCACGATCAAGTTTAATCGAACATCCAACTAAAGTTTGCAAATGAGATTAAGTGGCGGATTATACACGGTAGGTATTAATTATACGGATTCCTTGAGCAGTATGCCAATTTATGCATATCGATTTCCTATTTCGCAACAGTACACAAAGTAAACCGGACATGTGAGCGTCCTAGCGCTGCGGCGGCCGGTGGCGTCGAGCCGGTCGCTCGACATTGACCGTGCATCGTGAGCACCGCTCACTTCGCCATGAATACTTTATTTCGTTGTCCGCGATTCAATTGTTTATGTCTGTTCTACCAGTTAGTCATTTATGTCATTCCGGGGAAAGCACTTGTAAACTGTCACGCGAGCCACACCTCAAGTCACGGCATCCATGAAACAAGGATAATGGAATTCGGAATTTGTTTGCGGCTCACGAATTCACGTTCAAAGCTCACTAAAAAGTCATTCGATAAAGTCAATAACATTGAATGCGATTGTTCTTTCGGTTTCTAGTAGCTGAATTAAACAACATTCGACCTTTTCTGATATTGTGCAGGAAACTCTTCCAAATGAGTGTCTAATGGCTTGTTATCGAAGTGGTTAGTCAAACACTGATATTTCCTCATACGGCATGCTGGGCAGCGGCTCGGTGATTGCTAATTGTGCACCGACCGACCGAAGCGTTAATTGTTTCCACCCACCGCTCTCCGCTAATCACTTCGCATTCCCATAACATTCGCACATGGAATTTTGTCACTCATGATAGATTTTACTAAGCTTGTACAGTATGCTTTATACATTATCCATGATGGATTCAATACAAATCACACATTGACGGCATCGTCAATAAGTGATTGGGTTGTGTAAACATCAAGAATGGTTATAATTCCAGCTATAATATCGCAAGCTGTTCGCTATCGCACCATCTCGTCTACGTATAAGTACTAGTACCCAAGTAGGTTGAAATTCAAATGCGAATAAGGATTTCATTGATATCGACCTTCAAAACATTTTTAGACGGTTGTTAATACTAATATTATTTATATATATCTGATCCAATAAACAAACACCTATGTTGAATCAATGGCTGTTGACAAAAATCAATCTGCAGTCCATATACAATACAGCTACATATGTGCACTGCTTTCAATTTATGACTTTGAAGGTTGAAGCGATGTAGTCATGAATACAGACTAAACTAAAAAACAACTAAAAAAGAAAAACAATTCTACGCCAGATTGAGCAAAGTAAATACAAGTTATGATTTCCATAAATCGAAATATCAAGAGCGTAAGCCCTAAGTGTAATGTTTGAGAGGCACGCACAATACCTAGCCTGTGTAAAACAATGTCGGGTGTGGTGTGCAATAAATTAGTAAACCGTCCCGTTTTATAAGTTCCCAACCCGAAAGGAGTGTTATGAGTTTGGCGTGGAAAATCGTCGCAAAAACTTTTATATGGAATATGTGCGCAAGTAGCATCGTTAAATTCATTTCAGGTTTCATCAAAATAAATTAATAGTCAAAATTCACGTAATTATGAACGATGATAGTAAACGTACACAGAGGATTAATTTGTTGTAGGCTTTTACTATTTCCTCTTTTACTATGTTACAGTTTTATATACCCTACAGGTATCTTAAACTGTAATTGTGGAAATAGTTTCACACGATTGGACAAGAATGAATAATAATTATGTAAGAGCTTTTTAATGTTTAGAATTTAACCCATATGTTGTTTGCTGGGTGGAATGTCCTTACTGTGCCGGTGCGTAAGGTCACCTGCCAAGGCCGCCGTTGGACACGCAATTAGAAGATTTCATTACTTTGGCTTCATATTAACGTTCATTATCATCGTTGCAACTTGTTTGTACAAAGAAAATCTAATTGTTTTCATGAATTCTTGAAACGCCTGCTGTTACTTTTTCAATGGATAGTTAGGTACTACAAATTCACAGCACGTTTTTCTTTGGAATAACAGATGTTACATATAGAATAACGTATTATAAGCAAATTTATTCTCGAAATTATAGATTTTACAAATATTTGCAGCTGCTTTCAATTGTGTTGGCTCGAAATAATTGTTAGGCTTTAAGTAGGCATTTAATGAAACTAAGAATGACCTACAGTCGCCGCCTAGATGTGGGTCGAGATATGTGTTTCCAACTGGTTTTAGGCAATAAATAGCAGCCTTGTTATAAATATTAATTAGACGCAAAGATTTAAGGACAAATACATACATTTTGGGCGGTGTGGTTCTGAAATTGAATTGGACATACTTCTAGATCCTACAATGTGCAATTAAGATTATTCGAAACGTTTTTACGTTTACGATGTTTTACTACAAGCTTTGCCGAGACCCAATTATAGCTTGTGGCAAATGTCATACACGGTCACTGATGGAGTCAAGGCGTAGTGAAGACATTTAGTGAGCTTTGCAGATCGTGAAAGTTGTTGTGATTGGCTCTCGGCCAAATCCAACAACCCACGACATACATGCCTGCCTGGCTAAATGAGCAACAAGCAATGTGTAAAAACACCAGTAATTACAGAACTACACTAACTCTATCTACACCAGTGACCATTATATCTGTGATCGAGTGAATCGACATCCTAAACATGAAACTAATGAAGTACGGAGTATTGACATAGTGTTCCCTCGTTTGGAAAACATGGCGACCAAATCTGCTTTGTACTAACAACAGACAATAGTGAGCACGTGCGGAAGGAATAAAACGTGCTTGCTCTGACAACAGAAACAAACAATTTACTTACAGAGCTGAAAATTGTTGGTATTATTTGACATAATTTATTCAAGTCTGCTTCAATGTGCATGCGATGAGCATATTTGTAAGAAATGTACAGAAAATCGAACGGAGAATTTATCTCGCAAATAAACAGCCTCCATGATAAATTAATTTAAGACCTTTATCAATAATTTGATTCATAACAAACTAGTGATCCAAAGATTCATAAAAAATCTGCTTAGCGTAGTTAGTACAACATTATTAGTCTGTTGGTTGATCGACAAATTAACGGATGAGGTTACTGACAGCGGTTACATTAGCATGGCAGTTAGTAAAGTAGCTCTATGTATAATTAAAATTCAGATAGAACATTTTCAGCAATTTTAATTAAGTAAGTACTTATGTATTTGCATTTCAGTGAGTGTACTATGCACTTAGTATTTTTAGATCTACTAACTACACTACGCAAACAAAATCACAACTTTAACTTGGCGATGGACACGGCCAACGTTAGCAGGACACAATTTCCAAGTAGATTAGACGCAGTTGCTGCCCACGCTACAAATGGGCACGACTCAGTAAACAGTAGGCAATACGTAGGCTTCAACACGAGGACCTGAATGACGCCACCCTCGGCCCATCTGCCGCACAAGTACTTACCTTTATGTTAAGTACGTGGCTTAAGTAAACTCGGCATTAACTACGAATATATAACTATGGTATAGTTCACAATTAAGCCGGTAAAGGAACTCCACATCTCTGCAAATAGTAAAACTGCGTTTATCGTAAAACTGCCGATACTAACTAGAGTACTGACGCAAGCAGTTTATACGTAAGTAAGGGTCTTGCGTGGCTTACTGGTATGTATTAATCATACGGATTTGAGGGAATTTCCATTGAATGTTTTGGCATTTACTTCGAGAAGATAAGATTGAATCTTTTGAGATATTAAAGCCTCTTAAGTGCTATACAATAAGTGGATTGTGCAGTAATAAAGTTTCTCAGAATGGCTATAAATCTGCGAGGTCACTGGGGACGCTGCAGCGAGCGTCCTTCTAATGCAGATTGTTATGTTGGACCTGTTACATGTATATTCGCCGAATAAATACAAAGGGACCATTGTCTTCTCATACGAACAAAAGCAAACTATTGTATTATAACTGAACGTCCAGCGAATAAAAAATCTATCTCATCTCATTTAGAAAATGGATTTAGTTTCGTACAGCAGAGTTGATTGATGACGAGGTGACTGAAGACCGGTTTTATTCACATCAGTTACTAAACATACAGATTATGTTACTGTACATGTCCTCATGCTGCTGATGTAACCAATTTTCACAGTGAATAATTAACTATAGCACCGCTAGCGCTACAAAGTGAATCTGTACGACACTTATCACTCAGTCGAGATAATCTGAGTCCGATATGAAACCTGATAACACGCGATAAGGGACACCACTCTCTGTAAAATGAATAAATGTTGCGGATACGGCTCCGAGTGATAAGGCGGCATCTATCAGTATCATCAATCATTTGAATTGGGCTACATTTAAAATATTTCAAATGATTGATATAAAAAATTCAAGATAGTAGATAAGACACTAAAACCCATGCCAAAAGTAATAACCGAGGCGAAACCAGTTTGAAAAATATGCATTGGCAACAGTTATGTATCTCAAATTTGTCATCATATAAATGGCAGTTTTCAAGGTTTCGTCAAACTTTTCTCTCAAGAATGATGAAATCTTGAGAAAGAAACTCAACTGGGCTAATCGAGTATTTGGTGCGCTTTTGACAAAACTCAGTGATTCATTGGGCTTCGAGGAAAGTGGACGGAACTACTTCTGAATTTTGGAGTTATTATAATTCAATTCGTATGTACTTGGGAGTGGTAGAATTCCACTTTCGATGGAGTCCTTGAGCATTGACCTAGTTCGCGGCGTCCAGGGCTGCTCGCCGGACTCGTTCAATATTCATGGCGACGTAATCGCCTCTGATAGCTTGCCATCGTCAAAGCTTGCACTGAACGGCGAACGCCTCCCATTACCTACTTCCGATAAAACAACTTTAATTACCGAATCATTTTTGTTTGTTTGTGTACTACCTAATTGCTGACGTCAAGGGGTATCTAATGGACATAATAGCACCATTAGAGGCGATGTGACAAACAACCCCATCGTTCTTCCGCGTCCACTAAGTAACTACTTGAGCTTGGCCTTCTCGGGTATTTCGTTATCGTAAAACTGCGCAAGTGCCTACATCATAAACTTTCTCTTTATTGTTTAGTTAACTGGCTCGCTAACACGAATTTATGAGCTTTTTCCTTTACAACCGGTTTGTACATTACATATTTTCATCAGAATCAAAGTAGGTATTAATAAACAAACACATACATGGGTGCTTTCCTAGATGTCGATATCCGCATACAGCGAACCTCCGGACCAATAAAAAACACCACGAGGATTGACTCAGGAAGCACCCAATTTACTTCTGCATTATATCATAATAATTATGTACACGACAGATAATAAACAACAGAAAAACAGATAAATAGTAGTTCATAGATAGTTATGTATGTACGTTCGAATTCTGTTGTGACTATAGAATTCACGCCTACAATAATCCGTAAAGTACCTAGTAAGAGTACACGCCGTTAGTGTTGATGAGATTACAACACCCCATAGGGGGTGTTTTGATGGTACATATCGAATCGAGTAGGTGGGCATCGGCCGGAATTTACGGTTTGTACGATCAAGGCTCACGTGAGCGGGGGCGGATACCTTATCAATATGTGAGGTGGCATTCTGTGAAACGAAAGCCCTCTTCGTTGTACCAACACGCGTCGAACTATCACCCCGAGCAGCCTTGAGGGCTGACGACGCTCGAGCCGTGGAAAGAAACCACGCTGAAACCATGTGTCGGAAACGAGCCACTTGTAAAAGTTCGAGGACGCCCGTATTTGCTGTCGAACCCATCAAATATTTCACAAACTTCGATCCGACACACGATTACCTTTACATTATTGAATCCTTATTTCCGCGATACTCATTTTACGAGTAAAGGAACTATGGTGGTGGCAGTGACGAATGATGCCGCTTGATATTTAATTGGCTTTACGTTGCTCATATCGACTGACTATTAAACTTGCAAGAAAAAAACAGGTTTTGTCTACTTATTAGATTAGTTTTATGACGACTCATTTATTTTATTTAATCAACTATGCATTAACTAAGTATTTGCGTATTCAGTTAGATGTTTATGTAAAACAAATTGAATTAAAACTTGAGCCAGATTAGTGTTCTGATAGACTCATTCTATGAAAAATATTTCTAAAGTAATTCCTACATCATTAGCAGAATTACTTTTAGTACTTAATAACACCAAGATAATCATGATGTATTTAATCATTTAATATTTGCAAGTATTCTGATAACATTCCATCAATTACCTAGTCAATTAATATGATAATGATCACAGGTGGAAGTATGTACTTATATTTTTATTTGTACTTTAAATATCAAATAGCTAATTAACTATCAATCATGTCTGCAATTTACACAAATATTATCAGTAAAACTAGGTATTATAATTATAAAAGATAAATAACAAATTTGCTATTAGTTAAGTAATAGGAGATTCTATGATAGTTACTAAGCAATTAGTAAAAATAAATCGACAAGTCTGTATAAAGCGCGAGTTATATTAGAAAAGAGTGATAAAAAATGCAATAACAAGTGAGGCTTGTCCAAAAGCTTTGGAACACTACCAGAAGCTGTGTTTCCTGCGAACTACAATCCAGGGTTTTTCAAATCTAGAGTTAATAGGTATCTTCTAGGTAAACATGTTACACCCTAGGCTGCAGCAATGCTTAACATTAGGCAGGCTGTAGTCAAACGTAACCTAACCCACATACAAAAAAGAAAAGCATACATCATACTAAATTCATTAACCACACCATGAATGGCTAAGTAAGAGTGCTCATAAGGGTGCTCACTGCTCATGTTCTCTCAAATTATTTATGAAAGGTGGATACTACATACAAGGGCTATTGTGTGTATATGTGCAAATGGCACATAGACATCCCTTAAAATGAAGAGTACCTAACAAAAGTAATCAATGAAAAGAATAGACTAAACAAAATTTGTCCAGTGAAGATCACTTAGTATACAAAGTTCCTACATATTAGTTGACCCACAGATTCATTATTTGGGCTACTTAATTTAATAGGTATTTTTTTATTCAATTCTGTAGATCTAAATAAATAAATAAAATAAATAAATATTCCGGGACATTCCACACAGCGCCATCTAGCCCCACACTAAGCAAACACTTGTGTCTAACTATTAAACTTAGCTGTTTTAAAAATAAGCCTCTACATCCACACAATTATGGTCTTAAAGTTTTAATTTTTTAGTAAATTCAACTTAACTTAATTAATATACTTTCTTATATGAAGTAATTGTAGAACTATAGAAAAACTAAACTAACTAAAAAGTAATAAATTTGGCATATATTCTTACATGATCAATTTATCATTTTGATTATGGAGTCTGAACTTTAATCTATAAGTACATTAAATAATATGATTGGTGTCCATACAAACAAACAATACATGATTTGGATCCTTATCAGTAATGCATTTAGTGTGTTAGACTGAAATGAATCAGTTTGTGGAGTGAAGTGTCCAACAATCATTATTTTCATGAAGAGTCAACAGCCTTGTGACTTTCATGTGTATTTACACACATTATTCTGACTTGAGCTCTTGTTTGTTTTTGTATGAACTTTGTTTGTTTGAAATGGATTTAATATTGTGATATATGGTTATGATAGAACACACTGCACACACTAGTTTTATATGCCTACATACCTAAGCAACTAGTTATTACATTTTAGCAATACACTGCTAAAGATGATGAAAAGAAGATTATCACAGAAAATGTAATATTTCTGATAAGATATAGATACAGACAGCTGCTGGTGCTAAAACAAAACCAGCACTGGATACTTTTTTCACGTTTGCATCTAGCATACACTGAATTAAGTAACGATGCATTTATATTTATGGTTTTGTACCATAACTAATGCTTTTCTACTTCTGATGTTTCATGCTATAATCAATGTCTTTTATTTTTATTTTCTCTAAGTCTGTTAAACATATTGGGGTGTATTTAATACTAACAAAGACACATATTGTAACCATATACATGTATGTGGGGTTATAAACACACATTTATCAAAACATACCCACTTACTCTTTACATAATATACTTTATCTACACTAATGCTGTAACATTCTACTTATGTTTCCAATACTTGACTTATAATTACTACTATTATAGCGCAGACAACAAAACACTCAATTTAAGCAATTTCACATGATGGTATAATATCCTCATCAATATTGTAATATCTCATTATAACATCAATAAAACGCGACTGATGATGATTGATGCGCGCAGCTGCGCTCTCATTGGTTAGATTTTAATGGCGGCAAAATCACTGTGACATTTCACGTATGCGTGTAATGTCAGCTTTTACTCTTGTTGTTTGATTAATTGCATTAGTGAAGATAAAGTAGTGTATGCAACTGCATATAACACGGGTATTAAAACACTCGTTACTATTATGAAACTCGCTGCGCTCACTTGTGTTTTAATACCCTTCATTATATGACAGTTGCATAAACTACTATATTAGTGAATCTGCCAGGTAAGTAATTAAGAAAACTGGGTAATTTGCTACATTAGATTAAAAAAAAACAAAGAGACTCACTGAGATATGAATTTAATTAATATTAGGATGTGTGTGTACCAAATGATTAAATGTAGTTAAGTGATAGGTATTATAATGTATATTTGACTGCCTATAAGGATCATTATTATTGCATGCTAATGCCATAAAACATTATTATTAATGGCAATTGTCATGGATATTACCAATTAAATTGATATCAAAATGCGTGTCACACATTATATTAGTATGTTAAACTGCACAAGATAAATGGGTATAAAATAGGTATATGTAAATGGGTAGGTAAGTTTGGGTATTTTTTTATTACCATACAGCATGGTATTTTATTCACATTGTTTTTTTCCCCAATAAGTTACTGATCTACCTACCTTAAATAATTTGAACCATTTGTGTTGTTTTTTTTTAATTGGTGTGATACATTCAATCAAACAAAAAACAGGAGGATGTCAAGATCGTGGTATTGCTTAAAAAAACACACTATTCAATCATGGGATAGAGATAAAGACAGTCTTAAATTCTTAAATCTTAAAATCTTAATTGTAGGTACTTCTACTTCTTCTTCTTCTGAGTTATTGTAGCATTTGCTTAGTGTGGGGCTAGATGGCGCTGTGTGCAATGTCCCGGAATATTTATTTATTTTATTTATTTATTCTGATTCTGAGGTATGGGGGAAACTTGAACAATATCTTATATGTAATCTATAATACAAAAATGAGACCAATTTTATTATGCTGATCAGCAGAATAAATATCAACATAACTATAGCTTGCTAAGTAGTCTATATTACACTTATTTGGTGTGTAAATTCGGGTACATAGAAATAATGAGATAGAATAGATGGTACTCACTTTTTATACACCCGGCAGAATGAGTTGTTGATTCTCTTGTCAGAGTTGTGCCTGCGTCGGTCTTCAAACAAGTCCTTGATAGCGGTGACCCCGAGCACAAACAACACGGGCATCATGGCCACTTCCTTGCCAAATGCATTGATGGCGGGCACCCAGTTCAATAACACTATGAAAATAAAGTACACATTGGCAATCCTATGGAACTGCTCAAACAAGTTCTTGGGTAGAAACGACAGTAATGTATACTTGTTTGTCCTGACTTTGTTGTCACATCTGTGGCCGTTGGGGTGATCCTTGGGAGGAGTCTTGTCTGGCACCAGGTGGTTGGGGATGACGATGAGGTGGCGGTTGTCAATGGCGGGCTGCTGGCGGCGCAGTAGCCAGAAGGCGGCGCGGCGCCAGGGGTTCACCACCGAGTAGCGGCGGATTGTGTAGATGGAGTCGGAGCGCGAGGCCTGGCGCGAGTGGTGAGCGCGCACCGAGCCGTGGCGCGGCACGGAGCTGGGCGGCGCGGGCTCGCGATGTCCGGGCGGCAGGATGAAGTCGGTGCGGCTGCCAGTGCGGCTGTGGCCGGGGCCGGCCGCCACCGCGGGCCCAGGCCGCCCGCCCTCTCCAATCTGCCCGTGCGACAGAGCACGCTGGTGCCCGCGCAACGCAGACTTCAGAGGAGGTCTCGCAGGCGCAGCCCCCACCGTCGGAGTCCCTCCATGACTCACAGATCTTGAGTGCCCTTTCCCTTTGGGGAATAGATAAGTTTGCTCCGGAGCCCCGGGCAGACATGGCACAGTCGAAGGAGTCTCTCCGCTTCCTTCTGTTGACATTTTTATGCATTTGAACGGTGAATGACCCGCTTTTCCCTTTCATTTAAAACTGCGCTAACTGTGCCGCGACACTGCGTTTTTCCTATTTCAATTGATTACACAGAATGTACCGTAATTAGCGAAACATATGGTTAGAAGTCATTTGCACTTTTTACACTTCACTTATGTTCGTATTTAAGAACAGGGAAATGGTAAACATGTTTACTAACTCCGTATAATACATTCTTCAATTTTGTACAGAGCATTAAATTTATATGATGGCCACGGCGACGCTACGTTTATTAGTTAAAATCCACATAAAATAAACCACGAAGACAACAGCAACAGATTGAATACAATTTGGCTTGCAATTTGTTTGATGTTGAAGAAAAGACTGAGTTGAGAGGACCACTTTTGTACAGAAAGTTACACTGTGTAGCCATACGTCATTATAAAAAGTGTCTTAAAGCCGAAATCATTATACAACTCTGTTTTTTTGGTGTGACTTATTTAATATTTATTTATTTATACTTGCACACATACATTTTCCAAAAAATAAATTACATGTGCCCCGAGGTATTGGGGCGTAGTAAGAGACAATGGCTAGGCTTTATCTAGCCAGAGTCTTTACAAATTTTGCTTACATCTAATAGGTAGTCTACCATACTTTACTTATATATCTTATTATATTTTTAAACAAACTTAACATAATATTTATTTTGTATAAAACTTTGGAGCTTTTTTTGGAGATCAATATTTTTCATTCAAAAAATCGTCTACTCTGTAGGGACAAATTGTGACTAGAAGGTTATATAATTTACTTTTGAATAGTTTGTCTCTAGGCTTGCTTAGTATATTTTGTGGTATGTGGTTATATATTTGTGTACATTTGTAGATAGGGCCTTTTTAAAAAAAATCCAGTCGTGGTTCTGGCAGTTTGAGCTTATGTCGACGACGAGAATTTTTGTCTTGTTCAAATAAGTAGTTGTGTTTTTGAACGAACATAGCGGCTTCTAGATTTATAATTGGCATACAATATATACATATTTTATAATTCGTTAATTTATATGTAACATTGACCAAAATACTTGCATAATTTTAATTTTTATGATGCTTAGACAAGATTTATCATATTATTATGCAAAGGTCTTCTCTGTGTAGACCTAAAAAACTTATAAATAATACTTATAATAGTTAGTTTTTAATTAGTTAGTAACTTTGGGCCTAGTTACAAGACTTAGTTTAACTATTAGTCCAGATCTTTGAAAATATGCAGTCCGTTTTTTTTGTTCGAAATTTGTCTGTCTTCTGACATAATAATCAAACTGTCAAAATGTAACCAATGATAAATAATCAACGTTCCAATTTGAAGTTGTCATTTTATTGTATTTTTGTGATGTTTGAACAACAAGAACCGACTTTTTATTATTAAAGTCCTGGACTAATATTTAAGCCACATTTTGTAATAAGACGGTTTATGTTCTATATAAATTATGGAAAAATAAACCGTTCATAACGGCAAGAAAACTTATACACATACATCATGTAAGTATGTAGATATGTATTAAAAACTCAACATTTACAATTCTAAATATTGTGATTCTAATAACATTTACGAGTAAAATAAATAAGAAAAGTGATTAAAATATGTTTCCAGATGTGTTCTTTTTTCTAATTTTGGCAACATTGGATACTTCATTGCGTTGACACTGATTTATATATTTTCAATGACAGCTACTTTTTTTTTATAACTCGCTTTTGAACTTTGTATCACCTTTGAATACAATTTTAAATTGTCTATGATTTTGTCGACGTCACCGTGTCGGACATGTTTCTTTCCGACATTTTGACATTTATCTCCCCGGTTTCGTTTACTGTAGATTCACGGTAGAATCTTGTAGATTTAAATCCTTCGCAAATTTCTTCAACATGGATGAAGAATACGACGCGATTGTTCTGGGAACCGGTCTGAAAGAATGCATCCTCAGTGGGATGCTCTCCGTGTCCGGAAAGAAGGTGTTGCACATTGATCGCAATAAGTACTACGGCGGCGAATCTGCGTCAATTACCCCGTTAGAAGAGCTGTTCGCAAAGTTCAACGCACCGGCACCTGACGAAACTTACGGCCGTGGCCGCGACTGGAATGTAGATTTGATTCCTAAGTTTTTGATGGCGAATGGACTCCTAGTGAAGCTCCTCATCCACACGGGCGTCACCCGTTACTTGGAGTTCAAGTCAATCGAAGGCAGCTATGTGTACAAAGGCGGTAAGATTTCCAAAGTGCCCGTGGATCAAAAGGAGGCGCTGGCGTCTGATCTCATGGGGATGTTCGAGAAGAGGCGGTTCCGTAATTTCTTGATCTATGTCCAAGATTTCCAGGAAGAGGATTCCAAGACATGGAAGGATTTGGACCCCAGTACCGCCAACATGCAGTCACTGTATGAGAAGTTTGGCTTGGATAAAAACACTCAAGATTTTACTGGTCATGCTTTAGCTTTGTATCTGAATGATGACTATCTGCAGCAGCCTGCCGTTCAGACCATTCACCGTATCAAGCTCTACTCAGACTCTTTAGCTCGGTATGGCAAGTCCCCATACCTGTACCCCATGTATGGTCTGGGAGAGTTGCCTCAGGGCTTCGCCCGCCTGTCTGCTATCTACGGAGGCACCTACATGCTAGACAAGCCCATTGATGAGATTGTTTTGGGAGAAGATGGAAAAGTAGTTGGTGTGCGCTCTGGAAATGAAGTAGCCAAATGTAAGCAAGTATACTGTGACCCTAGCTATGTGCCCGACCGTGTCCGCAAGAAGGGCCAGGTGATCAGGTGCATTTGCCTGCTAGACCACCCCATTGCCAATACTAAGGATGCTCTATCCACCCAAATTATTATTCCTCAGAAACAGGTTGGCAGGCATTCTGACATCTATGTATCAGTGGTGTCTTACACCCACCAGGTAGCTGCCAAGGGCTGGTTCATTGCCATGGTGTCTACCACCGTGGAGACCAATGACCCCGAGTCTGAGATCAAGCCTGGCCTGGACCTGCTGGGGCCCGTCAAGCAGAAGTTTGTCTCTGTCACAGACTACTTTGAACCTATTGATGACGGCAGCCAGAGCCAGATATTCATTTCAGAGTCTTACGATGCCACCACACACTTTGAGACCACCTGCTTAGATGTGCTCAAGATCTACAAGAGGGGCACCGATGAAGACTTTGACTTCTCCAAAGTGAAAGTAGAGCTGGGTGAGGAAGAGCAGTGAGCGTGTATTGATACTGTGTATATTTTGCTTGTTAATTTGATGTTTATTTGAGAACTGTTCCAGTAACAATTAAAATATTCAACTAGGGATTTGGTGATGATTTTATGAGCCTAGTAACTTTTGTATTGGCCCTAGGAGATCATAACTATGCATATTATTACCCTATAAATTATTTTAGCAAATTTATATTGCTGTATAACACAATTTTTATTTTACACAGAAAATTTATAAAAAAGATTGTTATGTAAAGCATTACATTCATAGTAAGGTCGCTTTTATTATGTTTAAGTATACAAAAGCTATATAAATGATCTGCACAAGTGCTAGGTTTCTTTGTATGAAGATCATTAATGCATTCCATGTCTGTCGATTATTTGAACCTGTAATCATATCATACTGTCCAAATTATGAATGCTCATTATACCTAATGTTTTGTGTAAGATCATAATAAAGTTACTACACTGTACATGTTTGTTTGATTTTTCCCTCACTAGTCAAATCCTGCTGAACATAAAAGGGAAGAAACAATAAAATATTAGATCTTCTATTTATGTAATAATTTATTAATCTTTTTCACTTAAATTTCCTGAAATTGTGACTAGATTTTTTCAAGTAATTGTCAGATCACACATTCAATGTGTATTTGAGGGAGTAGAGGTGGTCGTCCCGGCAGCCGATGAAGATGTAGTCTCCATAGGACTCCGGCGAAGAGAAAGTCTCGTTGGGCAGGCGGTGCTCGGCCACGGCGGTGCCGGTGTCCGCCTCCAGCACCACGAGGCGGCCGTCCGTGGAGGCGGCCAGCAGAAGGCGCGCGCTCAGCCCGCACGGCGTGCTGTACACGGCCGAGCTCATCGGAGCCTTCCAGTTCAAGCTGGGCTGGAAGTTCCTTATGTTGATGCTGTACACTTTGCTGTCAAAGCAACCAAACACCATCTGCCACTTGAGCCTGTCTATCTCTCGGATGTAGATGGATGAGAATATATTTCCTTTTGCGCCTTGATACCTCCAAATCTGTGAAACAAAACACACATAATTGAGTAGGTAGTTAGTTAGGAGTGAGTCATGCAAGATAATGAGAGCATTGTTAATTACTTATAATGTTTGTAGATATTCAGAGTTGCAGATAATTTTCAGTTCAGATAGTTATCTGTTTTGAATGTCTTATATTGCGTAGGTAGGTAAATATACCAGTTAGTTTAGGCGTTACCAGTTTACATACTTTACTGTAATTGTTTTATGTTTTAAATTATGCACACTAGTCTGTTTTTAAAATTACTAAATGACATCATGTTTTTTCATAATAATTTGTATTTTTTTTTATATGGTAAGTATACATGACATAGTATTGAGTAGTGGAAATCGTTTTAAGTTACGTAGAAGTAAACCACATAGTATTAAAAAATATGTATGTAGGTATATAATGTATGTATGTATCTCTACTATAGAGCAGAGATAAACTATAATATACTATAGAGCAAGCTCGATGCAATATATCTACCTACAATTTATTTATTAGTCATGCTAGTTTATGTCTAGTCAAGAAATCTATGTAGATAATTCTTCATCGTAACACACAACATAAATAAACAACACAGTATAAAGTATAAAACTTATTCTAGTGACAAGTGGCGGCCTTATTGCTAAAAGCGATTGATTCCATACGCCTAGAATGTAAAGTGGCGCCACCTGTCATATAACATAGTAGGTACATCACACAATATCAGTTACAGATCCAATTCCTTATAAAATCCGTACCTTGATGCCCTTCTCCACGGTGCGGCAGTGTATCTCCCCGCTGACCTCCGCGAACACGACATACTTGTCTGCGTCGTAGAGCACGGGCGCCGCGAACACGGGCGAGGCGAGCGCGGCGCGCCACGCCACCGAGTGCGAGGCGGCGTGCACGCCGGCGCACACGCCCGACAGCGAGCCCACCAGGACGTACTCCAGCTTGCCCAGCGCCAGGTCCGCCGATATGGCCTGCTCCGATACCTGGATCGAGTACTTTATGGCGCCCGTCTGCAAATATATGAATATTTCAGGATATATCACACAACACCATCTAGCCACATACTAAGCAAACGCTTGTGTTGCGGGTAGTTGCTAGTTAACAGATACTAAATAGAAAACTTGTATACTTTTTTTGTTGTGGAAAAACATAGTCTATAATATAGTTATAGTTAGCCTCCAAAGAGGCTCTTCGCTCCCTCGTCTCCTTTCCAATGAACAATTTATATTTTCCAGTGAAACAAACTTTTCATTGGAAATAGACAGAATTAAATGAGAAATAAGGTAATGGACTTTTTATGGAGATTTTTGGTCAATGTGATTCGATTCAGATAGACTAATTTATAACATAATACTGTTCTTGGTATATAGGCATGTACACAGTAGTTGATTGCCACTTCATTTTACTTGAAGCTGAGGGGCCCGCTTGATTGAAACTTTCAAAACACTGTCTCTGTTCTATCCCTTTGTCAGGAACAAATTGTATGGTACTAAGCTAGTATGCAGGCTGTACCAGCAGGTCGAGGCAGTGCAGCTGGCCGTCGTAGGCAGCGACGTACAGCAGTCCGTTGGCGGCGACTGCCTTGCTCTTCACCATGGCTCCGAGGTGGGTCCTCCACAGCTGGGCCCCGGTCGCGAGCGCGAAACACACCACGGTGCCGTCGTGCGCGCCCACCACGCCGCACGCCGACATGCCTGCCTGGAAAGCTTTTATTCACTACATATATTATCAGCTACAGTCGATGAGCTCAGTGTTGAGTTTTTTTTTCGGGATAAAAAGTAATTGTCACTCTTACCTTATAAATACTACTAACATCTACCAAAAAAAGGGATAATCAGTCTTTTTTTAAAAATGATATAGGTTCACGCTTGACTACAACTTGCCTGATGTTAAGCAACGTTATAATCTACGATCATGCGCGCTTGCCTAGAAGAAACCGGTTTACTCTCGACTTTAAGACCGACAAATTATAGTTCAAGGGGAATAGAGATTCAGGCAAGGAGTTCCACAGTTTGGTTGTTCGCACGAAGAAAGTCGAAGCCAAACGCTTGGTTCGAGTCTTTGGAACCTCAACTGTATAACGGTGCCTCCTTGCCGTACCTCTACTCGTCGTCAGTAGTCAGTCTATTTTAATGTGAAAAAGGAATAAACGATTGACACCTTGAGGTGTTTCTTATTTTTAGGTCTTGTTCTCTATAAAATGCGGTGGTTACTTTGGGTACCTGGTGCAGACACAGCACGGCAGCCTCGACCCGCGCCCGCAGCTGCACCACGCCCTGCAGCACGCCGCCGATGGCGTCCATCACCACGATGCGACCCGAGTGGCTGCCCACCGTCACATACAAGTTGCTGAGGATAAACATAGAGAATCATTAAAATATATTCTGGGATGTTGATACTATATGTATATTTTATACAAGTAATAGATAGAAGACTGTGCCAAACATATACATTTAAAGCAGCTGTGTTGCAATATGGCAAACAATGAACATGAACTATACTCACAATCCAGACTGGAACAGTGTAGGGGAAGCATCCACACACTTGCCGGTGTCGAAGGTCCACAAGGTGGTGAAGTCGATGGGGCTGAAGGTGACCTCCACCGTGCTGGCCTTCTTGTAGCTGGACGCGCGCTCCATGATGCTCAGCTGGTCCGACTGGCTCCTCTTCATCCGCCTCCTGGGCTTGCTCTCCTCTACGCAGATCTCTTTCTGGGCGATGCCCATAATATCACCTATAGTATGCCTACTAGACATCAAATATGGTTGAATTAATTTTCCGAATTGTGGGCAATGTAGAGATATTTTATTACACATGGAGACTGCGAGGAAAGACGTGCCGCCGATCGCAAAGAAGTCTTTATCTTTAATTTCGTCATACTTGTAATTTTTATTGGTTGCCACTCTCACTTCATTCATTAAAGTAGACTTCAGACTATCCATAGTTTGTGGTATTGTTGCAAATTTTTCAAACAATTTTGAAATCAGTTGCTTAGAGATTTTCCCATGAAAACTAGTAGGTAAGTTGTCGACCCTCACAACTTTATCAGGCCAATGTTTGTCATCCAGTTTACATTTGAGGAAGTCTGACAGCTCCTGACAGCTGAGAGTCTCGGATGAGAAGTACACTATGAGAAGCAAGGGCTTGGGCAACCACACACATGAACAGGTTTTAACTCGAGGACACATCATGATGGTAGATTCAATCAGCTGGAGGTTTACTTTGTGCCCAAATCTTTTTATTATATCGTCTTTGCGTCCTCTGTAGTACACAGTGCCATTTTTCACTTCTCCAAGGTCTCCAGTGTCAATAAATTTTAATGAATTTTGCTCTTTATTTTTCCGATGAGACTTCGACAAAATAAAACAATTTCTTGTTTTACTGACTGAAAAAGAGACAATAACATTGGGGGTTCAAGGGTTAAGGTTCAGAGATACAAACCTTGTTTCTAAAATATTATTTTATTTTTAAGGTAATGTAACTTACTAACATACATTATTCTAACACTGACTACTTGATTGATTGTTATTATTGACAGTTAATTGTTACTTACCAAGTAATATCTTTCCATGGTCCGAGTTGTTTTTAGGTGGTTCTACAACCACCTCTGTTTCAGAGAGACAGTTGCCGAGGGGCACCTCCCTGTCAGACTCCACCTTCTCCAGCTCCAGCTCGGCGGCGCAGGCCCAGCATGACATCTCGGTCACTCCATACAGAGTAAATATCCTAGTTTTATTGTCCCAGTCCTTCAACTCCTTCAGCCTTTTTATTCCATTCAGTGGCTCTCCTCCCAATGCTAGTATTTTCAGAGTAGAGTTAGCAGACAATATTTTATTTTTGATGTCTGCATTTGAATATTGAAAGAATTTAGAAGGAGTTGTTTGCCAAAATGTAATCGAGTTTGTTTTTTCCTTTGGGAACAAAATGTCAGCTTTTTCAGGTGCAATAAGAAGTGATGCTCCATTCATGCATGCCAGCAGAATCTCTACCATGGAGGGGTCGAACGTGAGTGGAGTGGAGAAGTAGATAACATCCTCCGGCACAATATTGAATAATTTAGTGAGATCATCTATGTTAGGTTGGATACATTGAATGGGAACCTGGATATTTTTGGGCTCTCCTGTACTGCCTGAGGTCCTGGCTATGAATGAGTGTTGGTCGGAGAGTCCATTATCATTGACACTATTGTTGCAGCAGTAGAAGTTGATGTCCAGGTTGAACACTGTCACGGTTTTGTCAGGCTCTCTACCAAACATCTCCAGTGTGTCCGGAGCATCTGTAGACTGCCTCTGAGTGATGGTCACTATGATTGTGAAGGCGATGTCGTTAGCAACTGCCTTGATGTCTTGGGATGGGTCAATGAACATAAAAGTTGTACAGCACTTATGGGCCCTGGAAAGTTATTGTTACACACATTAAATAGAATAAAATAGACGTTCTGAGGAATCATGATAAAACGATTCACACTTACGCAGCTATGATACATGGGATAATGATATTTCTTTCAGATACAAGGCCTATGATGCCTTTATTACATTGCAACTGTTGGAGGTTTTGAGAAATATATTCACAAACACCATACAGCTCCGAGTAGGTGTATTGTGAATACACGCCGTCTTCATAACATCTCATGGCAATACTTGAAGGAAATTTGGCGCAAGTACGCATAAATACATCGTAATATCCTCGAACCGATCTCATTTTGGCACTATTTTATTTGTATTTTCAAGATAGTTATTAAGTTGTTAATGGTATCCGAATCTGGAACCACATACGAAAATATAAGCCGAATTTAGTTAAAATATCTACGAATATCACATTATTTATGTATCTATTTGTTTTGTTTTGGAAATAATGAACCAAGAAAAGAAAAACAAACTGCGAAATCCTGAAAAAATCGTGACAGTGACTGTAGCATGACTATGACAACGACAGCTCAGTTTTTTTTTTACTTTAGTGGCATGCGCCTCTAGGCTATTACGTTGATGAAATCTGTTGTGATTTATTTAATTAGCGGTATTAAGTAGTTTCTGTAAAACACTTCACCAGCCCGGTAAACACAGTAAACGAGAAAGCCATAACCTTAGCTAGTGCGAGGAATTTCATGCCTATTTGGTTCCATTAGGTAGTTTAATTCATCTTATTGAAAGAGTTTCGAAAAGTTCAATATGCCTGCGACGGTAGGTATATGTATAAACGTAAAAAGTATAATGGTCTTGGTTAAGGTTGGTCAAATTAACTTTGTAAGCGTGCATTAGCATGCTTACTAAGTACCTACTTAGTATAAAATGTAAATGTCTAAAATAAGAGAATCATTTATTTCCAGAATGGCTGGCTGCTCACACACCAAACGCACAGCACGTCACTTTAAATTAATCTGATTTGTAATTTTTAATACCTTTACCATTTCCTCAAAGAAATTGTTTGAAAGATTTATTATACCTACCTAAAACCTATTTTCTCACGTAAGGCTTTTGTCAGTTTTACTAGTTTGTAACAGCTGCCGGGTAGTAGGTATGCAAGCACTACTGATTTACGTACCTACAGCTTAAAAGAATATCTAGGCTAGAAGCTCACCGAATAACATCCACACTATTCGGTAGCTACTTATCTCTATTACGCAGGTTTTTAGGGTCCAGCACTCTCTTTATCTTCTTCTCTCTATGAAAAAGTTTAGTAACATGAAAAGAAGTATTTACATACATACCTATTCACAAATAGCAGATTGTGAGAATATAGGTACGTATGAGTAAAATTAACAGTTTTAACCTATTTTATATAAGTAATAAACAAAATATGCAGTTCATACGTAAATATGTATGCATCTATACAGAGCTACTTGTAGCTAACGCACAAGAGTGGCTTTAGTAGGTACACCAAAATTAGCAATTTTGGTTCTACATTACAGGTGTAGGTAGGTAGTACGGACCTAGGCTACACTTAGAAAAAACTTTTATTAACTTTATGCATTGAAAGATTAAAAATGCTTTTATAAAATATAGGCATTAGCACGAAGTACCTTAAAAGTGTATCTGAATCTATGGTTAGTATGTGTTTTTATTTAGGTGTGTATAACGTGTAACATACTACGGCGTGAAGTAGTCGGAGACCGGGCGCGATGTCGTCAAGGCGGCCGCGGCAGTGCACATCGGCAGTCGGGGGAGACATCTGGCGGCGGGATGCGAGAGCGGGCAGACTGCGGCGTAACTGACCTAAAACGTGCGAGCCAAACCGACGGGCACAATCAATTAGGGGCGGTCAGCGATCGGAGGAAAAGAGGGCAGCGCGCGCGCTACCCGAGGAAAGCCGGGAAATGGCGGGGCCTGGGGTGCAGGCCGGGGCGGGGCGCGGGCCGAGGGTCGCGCATCGATCCCGCGCCAGTCCGCCGGGGCGGCCGGCGAGAGCGCGCGTGTCATGCGCGACAGCTGAGATGGCCGGCGCTCGGGCGCTCGTGGCCGCCTGCTGCAGCTGGTGGTGGCTGACCCTCGCAGCCGGTGAGTACTCGCCGCTGTGCGACCGCACGTCGCCTTCGCACACATCTCGCACCGCACACTGCTTTTCCCGATTTCCCGTGCGTGTCCGTTTTCGTAGCATTTTAAAGAATAACTACGACGGGCGGCGCTTTACCCTCGACCCCTCTAGGTGCCGGAGCGTAATGACGTCGGGGGTTGATGCTTGCTTTCATTTTAATTGTATTAAGTTTGGCCGACGTTTTCTTCGCGGTCGCAATTAAGTAATATTTTCACGGTGGATTTTCACGTCGCTCGAGCTCGGTTTAACGACATCGTTAATAGTGGCCTGTGTGGGCGAGTAATTGGCCGGGCAGCGGAGGCTGCGACCGGCACGCGGCCGCTCGCCGCCCGCCGCCCGGCGCCGCGTGTCCTGCTGCCAAACAACCGACACATTACGTAATAGGACGGAGTGACACATCTGCGTAAATATTGATCATAATCACGCCACTGCGGCCACGGCCGAGCTCGCGGGACACCTGCCCTCCACCACACAGCCCAGACATACCTACAGACACACGCTTCCTTCAGCATTCATAAGTTTTTATGTGACCCTCATACGATGTGCAAACTAAATCACGCGATATCGATATACACTCAATAATTTACCTTTACTTATAGAATAGAATAATATCCTCTTATATAATGATATTTTGAGCAGGTAAATTTTCCTTAAAATTATTAAATCTATACCAGCAGACCTAAATTAATTGGCAATTGCATAAAATAATAAGGTCTATGCCACGTGGTTTGGATGGTTATGTGTCATGGGATTTTTACCGGAATTCCTAATTTGATCGCATTGTACAAATGTTACACAATTATTATTACCTATATATTCTACTGTGGCACTTAGGCTCTGTACCTACTTAAATAAATGGGTCAGTTATGTAAAATGACAGTAAGGACATTACATCCTAGAGCAGTGGATCTCTCGAGTCGGCTCCATAAAGTCCCTATAAAAGAGTTCAACGCGCTGCCCCATTTCCCGAAAATCGTGGCTCATCTCGGAACGTTGCGTCAACTTCTCTGTAGCGAGTAATGTTTATCGATAACATTAATTTATTGCACGTGCATGGTTTTATACATCCGTTATTTTACTGAAAATAACGTTGATTTATTCTGCAGAAGTGTTATAGTTTAACAAAAAGTGCTTAAGAATCCCTTGATATAAATATAATCGATTAAAAAAATGGTTTAAAGTAATTTTTCAGCTTCTTTTTATTACTGACATCACATTAGCTGTCGATTAAGTAATCTTTTAGTTAGTTTCATTCCCCGCGACCCGGAGGTCAACGGTACAATTTTTGGTTCATATCTGAAATACTAAACGACAAGTTAACGAATTATAGATGTTGTCAATCAATTCATACAAATGTCTCAAACATACGTATCCACAAGCATAGAACATCAAACAGGATGTACATTTCAGTTCTTATTATGCGCGTTCCCGAAATAAATAGTTCTTCTTGAGAAAAAGGAACATGAGCTTGAACATTATCTTTTTCTTAATTTAAGTTCTTTTAGTTATATTAAACCTTAAAAATCCTGAAAAGTAGCTAGCTTGCATTATAATTAATTTTGTTAAACTACCAAAAGTCTTGGGTAATCGGATACGAACTCAGCCAACAAAACATTATCAAACAATATACCGCGGTTTTATTAATATCACTACCTTATCTATTCAATCTGTTTAAAGAGAATAATCCCAACTTGATAACAGAATATACACACATGGCTTGAAATCGTTGAATAAGGTGAAGTTCACATATTAATTATCCTGCTGGGTTCCTTTATTTATTGGCTGCATCTCCTTTATTTATTGTGATAAAATGCATATTTTGAGACGTCATATTTTAGCAGAACTCTACCTAAGATTTTTCCTAAAACCTACCTATTTTTAGAATATGCTAGTACTCGTATCATGAATCAAATGCAATAACTTTACAAACAGAGTTTAATCTTATAAATAATTGTTTTAACAGATTATTCCGCTTCAGATTAAAATGTTTTAAACTATTTAGTAAGTATTTGAATAATATCATATAGTAGATAGAGATAGTATGTTCTCCAGTCAAACTTTTTCTGAGAATATTGGTCGCGTGGGAACAGCGGTACTAGATAAAAATAGATACAATAACTGTGACCCATGGCAACTGTTAACACAGCTAGTGCTATGTTTTATATCTGAATCTAGCATATTTTTACAAAGTCAACCAAACTCAAAGTATCTATTTCAAATCTGCAACATATCATTATTGTTATCGCCGTGGAAAAATGTGATAGCTAAATGAATTCAATATTTCACACAAACTCCAATAAATAATGAGCCTCTATTTTATCAAGTGCCTTAAAATCAATTTTCACAACTTATTTCTCAGTGTTACGGTTTATGAAGAACCCAGATACTCAATCTTTGATGTATGGCATGTACTATGAAATAATTACTCAATAACTGTATTCGCATCCCGTCTGCCACCATACATACACATCTTCACTTACAATCAAGTGTACAAAATGTATCCCGTCAAGAAACATGTGCACAGAAAGGCACGTGGAAAAATGAAGGTCTGGTTGACTTCACTGTCTTATAAAGAAACTGAGTTACTGGCTAAAGTCTACAACTCCGGTACTTAACTAGGTTATAACGACAATGGCATCTAAACTCAACACAGGCACACACACACATACACACATCGCATATCAAACACACACACCACATATCACACACACACACACCATACACACGTAGGTTAGTGCGCTGCTGTAATACACGTACTTATATCCTATTATAAGTTTAAAAATTCGGTGGTCTATTCAAATACCTTGAGTAGGTTTGATTAGAGTTATTTTATTAATGTCATAATGTTCAAATTAGGAATTGGTCTTGTTTTTGTAATCACTTTGTTTATTAGAGTAAGTGATCACTTGTTACAATGGAAATCCGCGAATCACTTAGTAATATCCCATTTTGGTTACTCTCAGTCATGAACCACCGAGATACAGGCCCTGGCCTAGTTCGGGGTTCACAAGAAACACACATTAACATTGTATACATTAATCTAGTAATAAGTTATGTTAAGTAGTACCAGTGTTTTGTCAAATAAATATCTTTATATCTTTATAACTAACTAATCTAAATAAATAAAACTCAAAGGTGACTGACTGACTGATTGACTGACTGACTGATATAGTGATCTATCAACGCACAGCCCAAACCACTGGACGGATTGGCCTGAAATTTGGAATGAAGTTAGATGCTATGACGTAGGCATCCGCTAAGAAAGAATTTTTGGAAATGCCACTTTTAATGGGTTGAAATAGGAAATGCAAGTTTTACATCTTAATGCGAGCGAAGCCGCGAGCACCCACTATATTTACATAAATTTCACAAGTATACAAAAAAGACTTAAACATACAGAAAAACTTCCAAAAAAAAAACAGATATTTACAAAAAATTCAGCACACCGTCCGTCCATGTTGTCGCTGTGCGGCAGGGATCCCAGGATGCTGGCAGTATTTCCTCTTTGAATGGAAAGACTCAATCGTTGAGAAAAATAGCTGCCAGCCCTGAGATCTCCTGTGAATCTTATCTTTGATTATTTAAATAGTGATTATGTACAATTTTGATTTCAGTATAAGATTGAAATATTTATTTTCTAACGAAAGACAGAGCTAACAATATTTGAAGTACATGTCTGCTAAGTTACCTACTATTATACGGGGAAGGACGTTTTCCGTATAGTCCATATTCGTTTATTGCTACTGAAAACGGTGTAAAACAAACATAAAACGATTGGTTAGTACAGTTTAGTAATAAATGCAGTATCGCTGTATTTTTTACTACGGCAATAAAATGCATATTCGGTGGCTTACCTACTTATTCCTAACTACTTACTATGTTAGGATAGTTTCGAATAAAAGCTTCAGTATAACTAGATCGGCTTATCTTACCAACTCATTTATCGATCTTAAATAGTTAAGGTTTTGTTGGTTGGTTTAGATGTATAAAGGATATAATGATAGATATAATTTTGATAGTAATTTGTGGAACTGCCACTTCGTAAAATTAACTCTGTAGTAGATACAGATTTAGACCATTTCATTATAATTTAATGAATGTTTATTTTGTTTAAAAATATTAATTAGTGAAATGAATTTTATGCACACGTAAGTAATATGACTATTGTAACATAAATGACATGTACACAAAGTTTAAATAAATTAATACATATGAATATGATGTTTTATATAGAGTTATCATAAATACTAACTTTATCTGTATATCAGTTTAAATTTACAAACCAATAGGCATTATATCTTTAGACAACAATACATGCCAAAGTTTATATTTTTTACTATTACTTTTTTCATTACTCTTTACTTGAAAATATGTAGTCAATAAATATAAAAATATGGGACGATTATGTGTTTATATGTATGTCGTAAAGTGGATGTCGTAGGTTGATCGAATTTATGAATTTGTATTAGTTGTTTGAATAGTTTTTGTTTCATTAAAATCAATTAAGCTGTTTGAGTTATCTCTATCTTAGTCGTCTAACTTTGGGAGTGGTTTATATAAAAAGTTACTATTTTATCATTCGAGTCTATCGTACCGCTTACTTAAATGAATTAATTATTCGTTAAAACTGACAAACATGAGCAAATTTTTCGGCATAATTTCCTACGAACATGTATGCTAGTCGGTGTTATACCTATATTTAATTATTTGTATTGAATGAGAAGAGAGCTGCAATAAATGCAATCTGAGAAGTTCATCGTTCTGCAGTTCCGATAAAACAATGAAAATAAGCTGTGATCACGTGCCGCCCCGCCGCCAGCGCGACACCGCCGACTATTCAGCTCCAAATGTATTCTAAGCACTACTTACATGAACTTTCACTTTGCTAAGGTTCGGGATTTTCTTATCTCTTAGTAAGAAGTGGAAACTTTTCCCTCGAAATAAATAGGTACATTTCTATTTCTCGTGGGTAACTAATGAAACAAGTTTTATTAAAAGTGCAATTAGATAAAAACATAATACAAAAGTATATGCAAAAATCACGAATACAAAAGCTTAATTCTAATCTTTAAACTAAAAATAATACTAGCTTTAGATTATGAGAAAAAACCCTTTATGTACATATGTATTTAACGTATAAAAGTTCTGAAAGTAATTTCACGTATTATCATGTTCAATAAGTACCTAAGTAATAAACACAAGCATATGACGTCATGATACGTTTGCTCGCTCCTGTTTTCGTATAATTCAATTTCATCCAATACTAAATAATTGGAAAGTCGTGTTCGCAAACTCAACAATACTTTCATTGCGTGATTCATAAATTCACCCCTTTCACCACATTCACCCCTGTTTCTTGTGCATTTTCAGAGCAATATCTTGTATTTTTAAAGCTTTTGCAATTGTTATGCGTTGTTTTTATTTTCGTGATAAAGGTTTTAATATTGTATTTTATAAATTGCAAAATATTGTAGGCTTGTACAGTTATTTGAAGATTATATAGAAATATAAATGGTTCTTCCTATAGGTACAGCTATAGGTGCGCCAGTTGCACCGATTAAAATTCAATTCCATTTGGTGCACCGCTGACCTCGTGATATCTCGATAACCACTATCTCATTTGGCGCATACAGATATTTAAATTCTAATGAAACTTGTGACAATAGCCAGCACTACCAGCAACGAATATTACTTATACAATTTTTACCCAATCATACATGCTTTGCCACGCTATGCTCAGTCTAACTTAACTAAATGTGTTCAAATTATTGGAGTCGCTTTAGACATACCTGGTTTGACAGATATACAGTTTTTAACACATGTCATCGGACCTCCGTAACTCCGGTTCGTTTGTGGTATAGTTGATGACGTAGCGGTTCGTAGCAGATTGACTACATTCGTAGCCAGCATGGCAAGAGATCAGTAGTAACAGTTATATAAGCTACTTATTATGGTGCTTGGATATCGTTATACTTACATAGATATTGTAAAATTAATCACAACAAAGCATTTCCTTTTAAATAATTCAAAGTCACGATGATACGCTGCGTTCTACGATTTATTACGGGAGCTTTTGCTTTTTGATAGAATAAAGTTACGCATGAAATAAATTGCGTAGAACTCGCGGAAAAAATTACACTGTAATTTGTTATACATTTGTTTACTAGAATGAAACTCGTAGAATCATACTTAGCCTTCGTCTCTTTTTATTACGCACATTACCTACACCTTACGAAAATGTTTTATGAAGAATAAAAACTTGTG
>OZ026806.1:1580771-1602543 GCA_964023185.1 Macaria liturata | reverse complement strand
GATTTAAAGTACGTTCCTGCCAGTCAGTGAATAGTAAATATTCTAGACTAGTGTGGTGGGGAAGCAGGGGGGGCGCAGCAGGGCCGAGGGGGTGGGGGAGGGCAGGCAGGCCAGGCACAGCGCCTGCTGCTTGGCGCGGGCCTCCTCCTGCTCCGCCAGCGCGCTCACCAGCGAGTACGCCGCCGAGAACAGCGTCACGGCCTGACATCACACAACAGTCTACATAATCAACGTCCTTACTGTATTCTCCTAGATAATTCTTAGATTAATTATTGGATGTGGTGTAGTATAAATGTAATGTATAACCAACTCGACGCGTAGTTATGTACTATTTATTATTTTGTAAACCACTTGTAATAAAATATCACATACCTGACAATAAAAGAATATGAATCTGAATCTGGAATATCATCGTCAACATGTATTCCTATAAAAATGTATTATTACAAAATTTGGAGATGTTTTTCTGATAGCTAAAGAAGCCGATCCGTGCATTATAGAGACTACGAGACGAGAGACGAGATATTTTTTTTACATAATTGGCATTGAAATATTTAGGCAACAGATAATAACTATACAAGTAAATAGCAGATATTATCAGGTTTCTATAGCGACACAAATACAATAAATTGAAAAATCTCACTTTAGCGTTCCACGTAACAAAACAAGACCCTACAATGAACCACAGTTTGACAATGTAAGAATTCCCATCTTACCAGTACAATGATGAGAGCCGCAGCAAGCACGGTGACGGTGTTGACGAAATTCTTGAGGTCCCACAGCACGACACGCAGGCAGCCCGGGTCGAAGCCACTAGTACACTGCTCGGCGCGCTATACATAAGTATAAATAAAATAAAATAAATAAAAATAGCCTTTATTTCCCGTTGAAGTTATACATGCAAAAATTTTTTTAAAGCTACAAGTTTCAATTGATTTCTATAAAAAGTCAATCACAAAAAAAAAAAAAAATGTCACCGTTTTGATACAATAAATGCAAATTCCATAATATGTTACAATTATTCCAAGTCAAAACAAAGTACTTACATAGATTAATAATTATAAAATTGATGTATGTCATAATAAATTTTAGTGTATGTTGAATGTCAAAATGTTTGCATTATTATTTATGCGCGTCTATAGGGATCGTCCAGTGTTGGACGTAGGCCTCCTCCAACTGTTGCCACATGTCTCTGTCCTGTGCTGTCCGGGTCCACAACTTCCCAGCTACCAACTCTATTTCGTCCTTCCATCTTCTCACCGGTCTTCCTCTCTCTCTTTTACCATCCCTGGGTTCCCAGTGTAGCACTCGTTCGCTCCACCTGTTGTCGGTAAGCCTCGCAGTGTGGCCAGCCCACTTCCACTTAAGCTTCGCGGCTACATGTAGAGCGTCTACTATTTTGGTTTTTTGGCGTATAACTTTACTGTTTACGCGATCTCGCAGTTTGAGTCCGAGCATGCTTCTTTCAGTCGCTCTTTGAAATGTTCTTATTTTAAGTAACACGTCTTTATTTGGGGCCCATGTTTGGCAGCCATATAGCAGGGAGGGTATGATGGTAGTTTCAAAAACTTTCTTTTTGATATGCATAGGAAGATTGCTTTTGAAAATTTCCTTGTTTTGCCAATATTTTCTCCAACTGATAGTTATGCGTCGTTGTACTTCCTTTGCTGTCCTATTGGTTATTTCTATGTTTTGTCCGAGGTAAATATAATTTTCTACGTACTCAATAATTGTGTTGTCAATATTTATAGGTATTCTTTCGTCATTGGTCATAATCTTTGTTTTATCTCTATTCATGTAGAGTCCACAAATTTTACTTTCTGTTTCAAGAGTGTAGAGCATCTGTTGTAGATCTGAGTGACTCTCCGCGAATAATACTAGGTCGTCTGCAAACCGTAGGTGACTCAGATATTCGCCATTAATTTTGATACCCTTGCTCTCCCAATCTATTTTACGAAAAATCTTTTCTAGTATAGCTATGAATAGCTGCGGAGAGATAGAGTCACCTTGTCTGACGCCTTTCTCTATGTTAAATGGTGTCCCAACAGTTTCCAGTCTTATTTTAGCATTGCAGTTGTTATAAATATTCCTGAGTAGAGTTATATACTTGCTTCCGATTCCTAGCTCTTGTAGAGTCATCCAGAGCTCGCTGTGTTTTATAGAATCAAAAGCTTTACTATAGTCTATGAATGCTATATAATTTTTTTTGCCAAATTCTTGGTATTTTTCTATTATTTGAGTCAGTGTAAATATATGATCAATCGTAGAGTAGCCTTTCCTAAAGCCTGCTTGCTCTCTTGGTTGGTTTGTTTCTATTTGCTTGGTAATTCTTTGAAGTAAAATCGAGCTAAATATCTTGTACAGTGTTGGCAAAAGGCTAATCGGTCTGTAATTTCCAACGTCGCTTGGGTCGCCTTTTTTGTAGAGTAGCGTCACTGTACATGTTTTCCAGGAAATTGGCACACATTCTTGTTCCATTATTTTATTAAACAAGTCCGTTAAGATAGGATAGATAGAATCTTCGAAAGATTTAATGACGTCGCTCGTGATTCCATCCTCGCCTGGGCTTTTGTTAGATTTCAATTTATTTATTATAATTCTGGTTTCAGATAGTAAAATCGGTGGGCAAAGTTCATCTTGCTGTGTTGTTAGAGATTTTAAAATATGCTCTTCATTTCTGTTTGTTTCTTCTTTTTTGTACAGGTCTGTGTAAAATTCTGTAGCAATTTTTAAAAGCTCTTTACGTGACACTACTTGTTTGTTGGAGTTTTTCGCCTTGAGATCCGTCACCCACTGTTTTGATGAGTCTAGTTTTATACATAAGTATAGGTACATATATTTGCTCTCGGTTGACGCGACGCGTGACCATTAAGTGCTGGCCATTTACTGGCTCAACGTATCAGCATTGCCATCCAGCGTGGTAATGCGGCCAGTATGCTAGGCATGCTGCCCTCTGGCAGTGGGCTGGAGCATTTAGTCTATCTTTAGGCTTTTCTAAAGATTTTCTAAGTGCCCCCCTTTTTATGATGTAGTTAGAAGTAGTATGTTTAGTTTTTCGACCCTTTTTTATGTATTACATATAATTGCCACATTAATTTAATTATAATAGTATGTACTGTTCCATGGCAATTACTTTAAAAGAGTGATTTAGGAGTAGTAATCAAAAATCTTCCCAGAAATAGAAAATAGAGACAAATTTTCGGATTGATGCAATGGATTGAAGCTACGGATGGTAATGAAAACAAATAAGAAATTTCCTCATTAAGACAATATTATTCTTAAACTAAACTGTGTATTATGTATTTGAGTAGGTAAGTTACCTTTCCGTTCCATACCTTTCCGCAGCACGCGGCTGGCAGGCTGCTGCGGTGCTGGTACCAGTCAGCCGGCGAGTGTACTCCGCAGCACTTTAGCTGAAACATAAATCTTCTTTCTTGAGTTTTAATTAGTCATTATTGAAGATTGTGATTCCCCCGCAGATATAGGAAAGTTCTCTTAGATAGGTATATACGTCATAGTGAACGCTGAGGAAGAAATATACGCACTTCGTAGTACCCTTATGTAAAAGCTAAAGTGTAGATTAAAGTGTATTTTGTAATGGAAAACATATAGTCCTGAATATACACAGCCACGAACATCCACTAGTCGTTAAATAAAATGATCTTACATCAATCTGCATGGCTGAGAAGGCGCTGCGTACGGCAGGGTCGAAGGAGGTGTAGGCGAGCGCGCGCAGCATGCTGGCGTTGAGAGCCGCCGGCTCGCGCAGCGCGCGCGACAGGGCCGCGCTGGAGGACACGCCCGCCGCCAGCAGCAGCAGGGCGGCGCTCGACACCACCATCAACTACACAACAAATAGGCTGCAGCAATGCGTAACATCAGGCAGGCTGTAGTCAAACGTAAACCTATCACACGTAAATAAAACAACGTAGTCATCATAGCAGCCTTCATCATAGTCAGCTCATAGAGCCCTCTGCAGGGCCGCTTCCTGCTTTATACGCCAAAACTAGCGAAAATGAGGGCGTTTTAGCTTCCTTAACATTAAGGGTATTGAACCAACTACCACATCCCTGTTTCCCGAAAATAACAAATTACAATCCCAGGTTGTTCAAATGAAAATAAGATAAATAGTTTATTTTTTAAAGCAAACAAAAACAGCACATAAGATCAGTGTAGTAAAAAGTAAGCCGATTCTATTATAGGATCTATACATTAAAATGATGGCAAGTTTGCTAACCATAATTATACCTACCTAACCTAAACTATCGAGTTGATAAATATTAGTAGTGAATAGTTACGGCGAGTGTGATGGTGGAGCGCGGCTGGTGCGGCACCAGCGTGGCCAGCCAGCAGGCGGGCAGGCACAGCAGCCCGCCGCCCAGCAGCAGCGCGGCGCCGCCCAGCTCCACGCCCAGCTCCGTGGTCCAGAAGTAGTACGACATGCGCGCCAGGCTCCACGCCGACGTGCCGCCCAGGAGGGCGCCGCCGCTCTGACGTAATAAGTAAACGGTTGGTACTTCTGTTTATGTACGGTATTGATGATATTGATAAGCCTTTTACTCGTATTTGTAACTGAGATGCTGTTTATTTAGTTTAACTCTGAATGTCTCTCAGTTCAAATTGTCTCTTGGCATATGCCTCCTCTAACGGTATGGTATTTCGCTTATTTTAATATGGTGACGTTTGTTCAGTATGTGAGTGAGTAGGTATGTTTGTTCCTTCTTTTCGCTTAAACAGAATCAATTTAGATAATATTTGATATGGAAGTATGTAGATTAGAGTCTGGAATAACACATAAGTTAATATTATCCAATTAACCTTCACATGCAGTCACTAAATAAATTCGAATAGAAACTAAATCTTAAAATCATGCATTTAAAAGGATTCTTACGAGCAGCAATCCTGCGCAGATAAACAATAGTAGCCCGCTAGTTCTCATCATGACGGGTTTCGTAGTACTGTTTTTATCAATATCTGATAATTCTTATAATTAAAAAAATGATTACTGTTTTATCATTATATAATTTTCTACAAGATTGAATTTTTGTAAAATAATATGTCACCGATTGATAGATCATCGAATTCCAGTCAAAAATCACTTTTTTACTCAAGTTTTGTACATCTTTTGTTATAGTAAGAAGAATTTGTTCTTTTATTACTTGAAAACTATTTGTAACTTGACTCAAGAAGAAATCTATTGCCCAATTTTACGATACAAACATAACATTTATACAGTTTATTTCAATGTACAAAAAGCTATACTTTCTTTTATAAGCAAACACCATTTAACGAAATATTTGAAGGCTAACATAATAATAAAGTGAAATCACAAGAAATATAGTTAACGGATAACATTCTACGTACGGTATAGACTATTTTTCTACTTCTTCATCTTAAAGAATAATACAGTTGATCTCCCTTTTATATTTTCAGTCTGCTTATCAATGTTTCCCTATACAAACTCCTTTATAAACTGAATAGAAATACATGCATCCAGTGGATATAGTTTTAACTTCAAGTAGAAAAAGCTGTGGTTATAAAACAAACTTCTGGATTCAAACGTTACGTGATTATCATAATTACTATTGTCCCTCACAACAATCACACTCCAATCTCTTCACGATAAAGCAGTCGCAAAACTTTATTATGAATCCTTTGGCGGCCGATTTTCATAAGTACGACAACAGAATCATAAGAATGTCCAATTCCAGGTCAATCAGTGTAATATATCAAGATGCAGCAGCACCCGTTCATCCGGATGCACCCGGTGATGGAGCGCCGCTGCGAGGACGTGCTCAACGACCCCGGGCTGGCCACGCCGCCGCCGCAGCCCGAGGTGCCGCGGCCCCCGCGGGTGCGCAAGCCGCGCGAGTTCAAGATCGTACGTACACATAAACATCTGATCATATAAATATATTTATTACCATCCAATGTTTCCTTGAAAAAAATTGCAATTACGATAAGGCCGCCACTTATGGAACTAGATTAAGTTTTTTTCATGTTATCCTATTTTCTTTCTTCTATTATATTACGCCATTAGGTCAGTTACATTGTAGCGCTATGTGATATGGTCAACAAATATTTTGAATTAATTGGTTGAGATCCTATTTAACTGAATCTATCTACATACATATACATATATCGTCGTCACTTTAATTTCCAGGCACCAAGATTCCCATTGCTGGATAAAGAATTCTACGCATGCTGGGTAAACCATATAAAGGAGGTAAATAATGGAACTATCAGCTATATTCTTGGAAAATGACGTCCTATAAATAAAATAGACAACTGCATTGCCATTTAGTGAACGTGAGCGAACTACGAGTACGGAGGCTACGAAATATGATACGTCTACGAAACTGCTACGCCATACAAAAGACTTCAACGCGTGAACTTATTAATTGATAAATGAGTTTCATTTTCTCAATCACATGAACCGAAATCCATAACATTTTTGACCTTAGTAAAAGAGAGAATATTTATTAGTATGCGAGCCTTGCATGAGCATGTGATAATAAAAGCCGTTGGTGGTAGCTTTGACTATATATAGTTGAAGCATCAGACAGTTGGTTTGTGAGACAATTCATACTGTATGGTCCAGATGCAAATGCTGAAGCACAAGGTGGATGACTCCGCGCCTGAGCTGTTCCCTGAGCTATATCTGAAGCCGCGGCGGCTGGACTTCTACGCGCGCCAGCTCGAGCACAACATGAACGTCAACAAGGAGCTGCTCAAGAAGATCAACCTCATACAGCGGACTGGGGTGAGACTTATATTTTTATAAAACGGGTTTGCACCTTATCTTGGTTTGTCTGATGGTATGCAATAGCTATGTCTTAAGATGAGCTTACCCAATAAGAAATGGTTCACTCTCGCTGAAGTTTAGTTTGTGGGGAACGAAGGGTCTGGCAGGGAGTCATACAACTTTGCAGACTTCTTCTTATAGCGATGAGTTCTCTATCTATGATAGAGATAGAGAATTTCGTTTCCAATATTTTTATGTGTCCAGTGTGTGTTGGAAAACATCTTTGACTTGCTGGATATTGACGATCATCCCATCGCAAAACGACTTGTCTGAGGGTCACAGATTCCGAGTATTATGTGTCTTTCGTAACCGCCTACCCGGTTCTGGGTGCCTTCTACGATATACTTAACCAATGATCGATTATGCGAGGGAATCGTGATCCTCAGTAAATAAGAATGCTACTCGAGACGGAGGAGGAATATCTCGAGTTTGTGTTTGTAGGGCTACGTGGACTGCTGGCAGCGGCCGCCCCCCACAGACAAGTTGAACCGGCTGCTGGTGGCGCAGCGCCAGCGCGACCTCAACGAGCTGCAGCACAAGAACAAGTACTTCTACTCGAGGCTGCTTGTTGCTGTATGTACGAGTATATTGAGCATGTCATCATAGTAGTCACCCTCTGTACATAGAATATAGACCTCTTCTTCAATGCCACACAGAGCACGCCTTTATGCTACTTTATTTCATTTATTTCCGTTACTTAATGTACTCATATTATACATGTAGGACTGCAGTCAAAGTAGAGGACATAAGATTTTAAGACGAGCGTAACCCTAAATTCGTTATCAAAAATTTCTGTCAATTACCTATTTTGAGGTTAGAATTTCATAATAACAATGTATATTATAATGTCCTAATAAAAATGACGTGGGAGTGGATGCACTTGCGCTTCAGGCTCTTATCAGACCTACTGCAAGGTGCAAACACAACACAGGTACAGATAATAAAACATTTTGTATCGTTAAGACATATGTATTGTAGTTACGTAGATGTAATATTGTTTTTGGCCCAATAAAAGCTTTTGTATTTGTAATCCCGCCAAGCTACTTTTATTAGTAGAATAACTGAATTTTGCACATTTTCCTTCATTTATTTATTTATTTATCTGTTTACATAGAGATCTGAACAACTGCTTACCAAAGAACTGGACGAGGCGTGGAAACATACTAAACATAAACTGATATTGGGTGCATCGTAAGTTTTAATTGTTTTATTTTATGTGCTGGGATATCACATCACACTAATATTAAAGGTGCTGCTAGTATTTAATATATAATACAGGATTTTTATTTCGTAATGGAGCGTAGAACAATCAACACGAAAAAAATATTATAACTATAATATTTAAATTTGGAAATTACCTACTCATGAAATTAGTTGTAGTTTACAATATATATACTTAACTACGAGTATTTTTCTGGGTAAGTAGGTACGTTAATGTATTTTTTTTGGTTGTAGGTTACCGTTTATTTTGTTTAAAACGGGTTCAATCGACCGTGACATCAGAGACCCGGCGTTCGAGAAACCCCCCAATGTTATACGCAGCAGGTGCGTAAAACTCCCATTATGAACTTGATTAATTACTAAAGAAGCCAGCATTACAATTCACACAAGGAAAGTGAACTCGGAAATAAAGCTTTCGTTATACCTACTCGCAGCAAAAACGTAACATTATCATGTATCAAGATCAAGCCAATCAAATAACAAGTTATTTCTGACCTATTGTACCTATATTGAGTTAGAAATCATGACGGTACCATGCCTATACATATACCAAGTATGTCTCTTTGTGCGACACAACCTAGAGCATTTCCCCGCTCTGGGAGAGCGACACAACTACGAGACGAGATGGAGAAACAGGCTGGCAACTTCTGCTCACTCTCTTGAAAAGTCGACGAAGTCGGTTTACTACGGAGGCTCGAAGTTTTATAACCACCTGCCTGAACGTATTAAAAATACAGCGTCCGATAATATTTACAAATTTAAATTAAAAGCATTCTTGGTAAATAAAGCTTACTATAAGATAAGCTGTTACCTAGATGACAAGTTTACCGCTGATGGTATCATTGATACCTACACAATTTGATTAGTACGATTAATAATACTATTGAATATTTAATTTGACATGTAAATTTCTATAATTTATCAATAAATATCTGTATCTGTATCTATAGACGAATACATTGACCAAAAATGGTTATGTTGTTCACTGTGATCTATATTATGTAATAGTTAATTTGTAAAATTTCGTAAAACCTATCCCCGTGAGTTTAATGATGTATTTGAGCCAGTTCAATTCCAAGACAGGTATCTAAAGTCACAATGTTGTTTGCTTGTTGTTGCCGTTTCAGGCTTTCACTTATAATTTTTTGTCGTTTATCCATCATCTATATATCATCATATGTATATAAAACTCAAAGGTGACTGACTGATTCACTGGACGGATTGAGCTGAAATTTAGAACGAAGGTAGATGTTATGACGTAGGCATCCGCTAAGAAAGGATTATTGGAAATGCTACTTTTAAAGGGGTGAAATAGGGGATGCAAGTTTTACTTCTTAATGCGAGTGACCCACCCACCCACTAGTTATATATATACTTATGAAGAGATATCACTCGAAAAAATGTAGTCGTGTGTTTCATACAACTTGTTATATCCAGAGTGGTGATGGATTTCCGCGTGGCCGGCGGCTCCAAGATCGGCCGCGTGACGGCGGAGCTGTTCAACGACAAGGCGCCGCTCACCTGCCAGCTGTTCCTGGCGCTCGTGAAAGGAGACGGCCGGGGACACTCCTACACTGGGACTAGGTTCTTTAGGTATACAAAATGACCATATATTTTGTCGTTGGTGCATTATAAGATGGATTTAAGTAAATTTTAAGTTAAACCAAATCAATTGTGTGCTGTAAGAAATTGGTAAATTGTAGGTATAGCTTCGCAGCGTACTGTTTTTTTATAATTTCATAAATTAATGTTTACTAAGTATTAGAGCTCCATGCTACTCGTGGATTCCCTCTACTAGTAGCACCCTGCGATACTGCACGCAGTTCAATCCAAGATAAATAAAAGCTTATAAGTTTATCCAAGTATTTTTTATTGAAATCGGCTCTGCCACTTCAGCGGCATAATATTATTGTACCTCTTCCAGGATCGTTCCAGACCTGTATTGTTGCGGCGGTGACGTGACCAAGGACAATGGGTTCGGGTGCTTCATTCCGCAGGGGCAGGAGGACCCCATGGGGCCTGAAAACTTTGACCTTAACCACACTGTACCAGGTTATAATAACTTATTTATTAGGTACACAGTCTTGCATAAAATATTTCCATCTTAATGTTACCTTTTACTTCGCAAATAAGTATTTTGAATTTGAATACTTATACAAGAGTGACAGGGCTCTGGTAACGGTGATACTTACATAAAACCTTCATTTGTAATGTCTAAATTTAAGATTTTGACTAACTAATATAGGCTGCCAAAATATAGGTAAGAGAAAATGATTGCGACATAAAATTATCATAGATTAGAATAAGATATATAGTTAATCCTTTAGTAGTTATAAGATCTCACATTTTTGTTTTTGTTCTCTTTCACATGTTACGAATTTTAAGACAATGATATTTAGCATAGTGATATTATCTGTGAGAATTATGTTAAAATGTTTACAAGTGAAGTAAAAGCTCACAATACAACATTAATTAGATTAACTGTAGCGAAGGTTATTACCTAATATGGATCTAGTTTTAATACATTGTAAGTTTCCATGTTAATACGAAATACAAAAGTTATTATTAAAAAGACATTCTTATCAACACGTAACTATGTATTGCGGTTTTCACTGACGTCTAATTTCGCGTATGTTGTTAACGCGTCTAAATCAATCGTTCAACATACGCGATATGAGACGTGAGTGAAAACAGTTATAGTTCCATATTGATACGAAATACAAATGTTTGGCAGTATACCTTTTACTTGCAAATCTTAGAAAAAACGATTTATTTTAGTGATGTGCTAACAGAGTCCTCCTCTGTGCAGGCGTGATGTCGATGGTGGTGTCCCCGGACAACGAAATGTGCGGCCAGTTCAACATCATCTTCAAACCACTGCCGCAGTTCGACGGGAAACATGTAGTATTTGGAAGGGTAAACACTTTACCGTCAATAAAAAGCTATTATATTTAGTCGTACTTATATTCTTAATTATTTATCGATTAGTTTGGTAGCGATAAAAAATTTAACAAACTAAACTAGATAAATAGTCTTCCTACTTTGCATCGTTATTATCATTAATGAAAATACTTACACCTGTTTTTTACTGAATACAGTGTAGATTTGAACGTTATTTAGTTATTTTCTACATCAGAAAAATTTCGCGCTCACTAATATATACGAATGATATAAGTACCTACAAGATCTTCTCTAGTAAACCCTTACTTATATTTACACCTCTTTACAGATAATCGCGGGTCCGATGCAGACACTGGAGCGTATCAGTGCGCTAGGGCTGCCCCTGGGCACCACCACGTCGGACTGCATGATCCACAGCTGCGGGTACCACACGCGCTCCGGCCTCTACCGCGCCGGACAGCCCAACACTACCAAGTTCCCGCCACGGAGGGGCATGAAGAAATAATTCTGCCAATTAACATTTTTTTTTATAAAAAAGTGGCTAAAAGGCAGACTGTCTGCCTGACGATAAGCAGTCATCATAGCCTTTGCCAGATTAGCAAGGTGTTTCAAATAAAAATATGCTTTTTTATATTGGCCAAAATTTAACAGTGACTAGGTTAAATGAATTTGATATGCGCGTAAAATGTACTCCTTGTTACGTACGACTAATCATGAATTGTATAGGTGTCATTGAGAGCGCATGTTGTTTATAAACTTATTGGTTTAGTATTTGGTAAATCCAGATTTCATTTACATTTGCCTTTTTGCATGTGTCTTGAATGATTTTTATCATTTTATTTAAATAAAAACTATATTCATTTATTAAAATCTTGTTTATCAGTTACCTGAGAAATTACAGATTTTTGTAGTATGCGAAGGATTTACTAGTTGTAATATCTCTGATAGAATGGTGTAAATCTTATGGGCATTTGTATACACTTATACACTTTTAAATATGGTAGAGAGAAAAAAATGCTGATATCATTTTCAAATATTTATTTAAAAATATATAAAAAATAAATTAAGTATAGTACAAAATCACACAGTGATACCGTTGCAAACACTAATTAAATCAAATACAAATCAATCAGTCAATAATTTATTGTCCTTCGTATACTCGCGGCATTGCTCGTAGAGTTGTCATTCTATTTTGATGAACAACCCGCACGAAAATATTAACGCCAACAACTGTAACAAGAAAAAATACTTTTTACTACTTTGAATATGTTGGCTACATTGATCTCCATCAGTACATTGTACTGATGGAGATCAATGCTTGGCTAGCATTAGACTATTGCGCATAGTTGGCCTGGTGGTAAGCAAAAGCTATAGATGGCTTAAGATCTAAATTGTGTTGTCAAATCTTTATGTAAAAAAAGTAAAAATAATAAAATAAAAAATAATAAATAATATAATCAATTGATCGGTCATTCTTATGGTAAATACTCTTGTGTGTCATGATTTCGAATCAGGAAAAGATCCGATCTGGGAAGTATCTTAAATGGATAAATTGAAGAGATGTGTGTCGGTATGAAAAGAAAGCCATGCTCGGTCTCACCATAATACAAGCGACGACGATGGCAGCGCCGCCGACGTAGAGCGCGTCGTCCCGCAGGAAGTCGATGGTGCGCGTCAGGCATCCGTCCATGTTCATAGTGGTGGGGTTCTGAGACGACTTGCAGTCCAGCCGCTGAACGAGACAACAATTAATAAATGTATCAACATTTAAAGATATGAATTAAAAAGCTTTTGAATTAGTGATGGTGTGTTTTAGAAGGCAATTAAGCTTTTATTTATCATGTCGATTGGTATGGATACTTATAGATAAAGAAACAATAACGGTAGAGTTATATGACTGCTGTTGCGCACATTTTTTTCATATCAAAAGCGCCTACACTTATTTTCATAGCAACCTGATATAAAACTATTAATTCCTTACCTTCCCCGGATACAGTTCCTTGCAGCAGCTCTCCGGGACGTTATCGTTCCAGTCCTTGTAGCTCCTGACCCCGCAGCACTCCAGGTAGGTCTGCGTGTCGTCCCAGGCCTTGGTGTACTCGTGCCTCGTGCCGTAGTACGGTATAGCTGCGTACATCTCCCGGTCCAGGGTCGAGACCACCTTCTCCCGGAACACGAACTCCAGGATCCCCCCGACTAGCATCACCACGAACATTATGAACACCAGGATGTAGTACTGAGGAAGAAAACAAATAATTAAGTGCATGATTTCATTGATATTTTATTAACATCATTGACAGATACGATTTGGTTTATTTTTTCACATATCTATTTATTATAAGCAAATTGAAAAAAAAATATATTCTTAAGTACAATAAAGTTTTGTAAAGTGTTGTGTTTTTTATGTGTAATTTTAGAAAGTTTACAGGAGTAACTGCTATTTTTTAAAACCAACCACAACCAAGTAACCTCTTGCGCGATTGCCCGAGGGAGATAACATGAACTCTCCCTTTTTTTTTTTTTTTACTTGGAATAGGCTCACGCTTGACTACAACTTGCCTGATGTTAAGCAACGTTATAATCTACGATCTTACGCGCTTGCCTAGAAGAAACCGGTTTACTCTCGACTTGAAGACCGACAAATTATAAACCTTTTAATGGACTACACCGCAGCGTTGACAAAGGTAATGACTCCCTGGCATTTTTTGGTGTTGTTCTTGTTTGCATTAATATAAGCATAAAGAGAAGGGTCATTGTCCTGTACAGTTTGACTCAACTAGGTATAATATAATAGAAGAAAACGAGTTGTTGCCCTGCAGTGTTACCCACGGTAATACGGGATAAGTACATAATAAGTTAATAGAGGGTCTCATCAGCGGTGAAGGAAAACATCGTGAGGAAACCAACATGTTTGAGGACCACAATATCCGAGGACATATTGTGTCTTCCGTGGATGGACCTGGACGTCCACCACGATGTATCTGCCCAAGAAAACTCCCCTAACGAATTATTTCTGCGGGGGAGTCACGACCCATGTCACGAGTCATGAGGAAATACGACTCAAGAGAGAGAGAGAAATAGGTTTGTATGTGCATACCGTGAGCAACATGCACTTGACCTCCTTGGCGGCGCCGCAGCAGCCCAGCACGGAGACGAGCATCATGGCGACGCCCATGGCCACCACCACCACCACGCTCGCGATGAACATGTTGTTGGACATCAGCGTACTGGAGAAGGAGCGGGAGGACCACACCCACACGCCGATTATCACCGCCATGGCGCCGCCCAGCTGCAGGGAACCAGACAACAATACAATATATCTTTAATGTAGGTACTTACATGTAGGTACACTATAAAGCGGAAATTACAAAACTGAAAACCTAAATATAATACAAGTGCACGTACGGCCTTATTGCATTACAAGACGCATTGTTTTGTAATATAAGTAATGAATGATTTTAACTGATTGATTTAAAATTAAGAAGTAGTAACATTTATTTTATTTTACCTAGGATAGGTTTACGTTTGACTAAAGCCTGCCTGATGTTAAGCATTGCAGCTTAGGGTATAACACGCTAACAAAAGCATGAACACTATCCATGTGAGCAAAATTAAAAATATGAACTATCTGTGTTTTAGGCAAACCGAAACTTTGGCTTATCAAATCTATATAGGTACTTACCTATACCTACCGGTAGATTTGATAGCTAGCACGCTAGGACTATCATAAAGATTTTTCTAAAAATAGTAAGTACAAACGATTTTTAACATGTGTTTATTTTTCAGGTGCGCTTTCAATCGACAGTTTTTTAAATCTTTTCTTTGATCTGAGATTAGAATTGTACCTACTGAATTAGATTAATTAGACAGGCTGATATTTACATTTAATTAGCATAGCAAGGGTAGCTAGCGTTCGTGACTCGTATCTGATAAAATATTGAAGCAGGACCTAGTTAGGTACCTACTTGCATATAAGGGGTAGATATTATCTTGATTTCCAAATTATAAACCTAATAAATTTTGTTTCGTGTAAATTCTGCTTTATCAGTCCGTTCCGGATAATTAAGTTTGTTAGTGTACAATTAAACAAAATCTATGGACGTTAACATCTTGCTTATGATTATAGCTTTAAAAAATACAAGGCAAATAGAAGGAAAGCGGGCTTCACAATGTCTGCGGATGTGTCTTGAAAAATTATATTATTATTTCCATACAAACTGTTGTACAGGCGAGATCTTTGTTTGAACATCTACGATTTGAGATATAATTCATTACTTAATATTTCTTAGCTAATTCTTAATTCTTAATATTTCGACTTCGTTTACGTTTACGTATGGAGTGTATACAAAACTGTACAATATACATAGCTATGAATCATGTAGGTACTAAGTTAGTTATCTCGGTGTATGGTGTTCAAGTAGCACTCACCCACGTGATAACATTCATACCGATGAGAGACATCTTCATGCAGCGACCGCAACTATCCATCGCGCCGCCACCCATTGCTGCTTACTCTGCAAGAACAGATACATATATTTTACTAGTGGGTGGGTGCTCGCGGCTTCGCTCGCATTAAGAAGTAAAACTTGCATCCCCTTTCACCCCTTTAAAAATGGCATTTCCAAAAACCCTTTCTTAGCGGATGCCTACATCATAACATAACATCTACCTTCATTCCAAATTTCAGCCCAATCCGTCCAGTGGTTTGGGCTGTGCGTTGATAGATCACTATATCAGTCAGTCAGTCAGTCAGTCACCTTTGGGTTTTATATATACCTATAGACAATGATCTTCTATCTCATTGCCTATAGATTATTATAACTATCGTGAGACATTCGTATATACGCGAAACTAGAAGCGAGTGAAAACCGTAAAAGTTACGTACTATTAACATAATTAGTTTTTTAAGTAATTATTTATAATACCACTTAAGATTAACTTAAGTCATCAAAATTACTACGCTCTAATTTCCATATCAACAGGGTGCATTTCAATTGAGGCTATTTGCAGTTAATATTGTTAAATAAATTTAAATGCGGTGAATGAATACAAATGGTATATCCGAGAATTTGACTGCTTCAGGTCATAACACAATAATATGTTTAGGTATGTGTATAGCCTTTGTATACCCATCGACACGAGTAACTAAAGCAAACTTTAACGCAGATCTAGTGCGCCAATACCAGCTTTTAATTTGAGACTTCTGAAGACTCTTGAAACTTGTTATTCCTACTAATAAGTTTAGCGTATAAACATTACCAATATCCCGGTATGACATAATATGCTCATCCAATGTACCTACACAGATTTTAATGACAATGTATTGTTGTGTCCTGAGCTTCTGGTAAATAAAAACGACGTGAGAAATTAACATATTAAAAAAAACGAGGACGCGAATCCTTTTTTTCTCGCTATCTATGATAGACAATAGGACACTTTCTACTCTTAGTAGTAGTTAAGTACCTGAATATAAGGTACTATAAATTTATCTATAAATAATAATTTGTTACTCCTTATCATTGTCCCTTCCCTGCCTTGTAACCACACCATGTCAAAGACTGTATTTACACCTAGATCTACAGTCGTGACACTGATCTTGAACTATGATTGATATATCACAGACATAATTGACCTTAATTAAAATTACGACAAAGATTAAGACTGCACTCTATACATATGCTAGCAACATAAAATCACACACTTATTCAATATAGAAGTAACAGTTCCTATCCTCAACTGCAATAGAATGTTACACGTATAATTACTAGTAGATATCTAAGAATAACACAATCAATTCTTACCTATAAAAATGCACATAAAATCATATACATAAAGTACTCGTACCGCCCATACGAGTACGTGTCTGAATATCTAAATAACAAATAAAAATAAAAACTATATCGGACAAGTATCACGAGTAGGTGACATTGCAAGCTAGGCTGTATAGTCTTGCATCTAGTTCGCCATGACATGCCCTAGCCGACAGGTAGATTCCGGCGTTTTTGCTCAATTGTTAGTAGGTATGATTTGTTTGCGGTTTACTTACTGCGGAGTTACTCATACTTTGCAAGAACTATCATACTATTGCAACCAACAATAATAACATGTACCCTCAATCAACAGCACCTCAATCCCAAATAAAGCGCGCGGTCATAAAACTTTCAATAACACATTTTTCAAGCAAATTTGAACTCTAAACAGTAGCTAGGTACTCTTATAACATTAAATGAGTCCCCGCAGGTACCGTGTCATTGTTTAGCGATGTGTGTCACACACGTAAGTGTATGCTGTATGGTGCGCACACGCAGCCAAGGTGACTGCAGCAAGGTCCATCTAACGCGATGGAAGATAATAAGTGAAAGTCGCTAACAACGGAGGGCACCACACAAACCTTCGATTGAGACTCCGGACAGTTCATACGCGAACTCAACCGGTCCGGTCAGTATTACACGAGCCGCAGTTGGCGGCAAAACATCGAAAAAATGCGATGATGTTTGAGCTCGAGTTAGCGCATTCTTTATCGGGTTAAAGCGCGGCGCGGAGCGTGTCGGGTTACAAAACAGTTTCACTTTACGATCACTCTCACTTAGCACGTTACGGTTGCGATGTGTCGCGGAGGGGTGACGTGCGCCGCGCTCGGTGGCTCGGGAGGTACTGCTTGCTGTCAGGACCCCCTCCTCTCGCCGGCGAAGCCTCTTTAGTACAAGCAGGGCCATGCACGCTCAGACATCACTAGTTGCTAGGTACGTGCCTGCATACTTCACCACGAAGTATATTCCTGCATGTTTTTTGTTCAACTTAGTTGAAGATGCATTTTTTACTTTTAAGGCACAGAACTCGTCTTCATAGAATGTTGATTTTAATTTAGGCGAGCCTATAAATAAATAAGTGTTTCTTTATGTTGTGTTGTACTTAACTGCTTTGCAACGTAAAGTATGGCCATAAACAAAGCCAGAATATATTTTGCAGTATTGATATGTTTTGTATTTGGCCACTGATTGGCTGCTGATAAACAGTAATGTACATATTCAGTGTAGCCTGCTGCCTCGTACAAGCTAGATTTTATTGGAACATTTTATCGCTATTGTATTTGTTTTTAGGTCAAACTTATAATGCAGTTAATGCGACTCCGAGCCATAAAAAATTGCAACACACGTACACGTAAATCACTTGGTTGAAACACAGTATGACTATATTATTATAACAGAATATTACTCTGATGTTCTTATCTTACGTAACATAACAGTGTGTCATGTTTTTCATGAATTAATGCATGTTTTTTTCTTTTTGAATAATAGCTTATTAGGAAAGCCTAAAGTGAGTTTTATTTTCACCTGCCTTTATATAAAATGGAATACAAAATACAGAGTCAGATAATCGTTTTTAGACTTCCTTTTATTAGCTTTTGTTAATAAAACGTTCACTTAAACAGAATATTAAAACTGAATGGTACAAAATGTATCGAACGCAAGTCGTCGTGAGCATATTCTATGAACTGACGAGTTGAGCTTTGGTTTACAGAACAACGTTCTAGGGCCTGCCGTCTGTATCTGGTACAATATGTACTATGTACCTATGTTATACTTACTGAAAAGTGTTTAACGTGATTATATAATATTGTTTTATTTAAATTTCACTGAAGTACATAATAAAGTTACAGAAAAATAACACCATATGTTTGTATGCGTCAAATGATTCTTAGATTCACAATCACCGTAAAAGATACGCATGTGTTTAGTAATGTTATATCAGTTTTTTCGATTTGCAGTTACGACTTTATATTTATCTCAATGTTTGAAATAATCAATACTTTAACTACCTATCCAAAAATATGAGAGAAGTAGCGTTCATGAAGGTGCAAAACAAGCTGCCTTTTGAAAAATAACGCTAAACACATTTTCAGTAACGAATAACATACATCTGAGACACAATACAACATATACATTGCATGTAGTTCAACCAAAGTACTGTATATTAACTATTCACTTCATTATAAACGAAATTCACTAAAGTATATTGTATTGAACTTTCTTTTAAGAAACACACAAACAGTTGCTGTTGTATTCTCGTCACCAAAGCTTGATAAACAACTATATTGCAGCCTTTATATGAAATAAAATAAACATTCATAAGTAAAAATAATACGGATTTCTTTTGAAGAAAAACTGAACTAAAAATATTGATTTTCACTATAAAACAAACATTTCATAATACGAAACAACATTTCATACTGAATCCATAATATATTACAAGTTTCGCTCTAATAAAATACAACAAATTAGATACACTTATACAAGCTACACGCTACCGAGTGGTTACAATATTACAGACAATAAATTATTATTTATGAAATGAGTTACATCTTCATTATTCAACATTACATTCCCTAATATTATGAAACATCCACGAACTTTAAACTAGCTCTATATAAGTAGTGGCGGCGCCTGCGCAGCTTCACCACACTATACATAACAGGAAAGTATAAATGAACCGACGTGATTGGTCGATAACTTCCACCAGTCGTAACTAAACTAAACAAATTTAATACAACAAATATACCAAACCCATGAATTCAACTGTCTTGTTGCTTTTTGGATTATTAAATATACCTGCGATGGCAAGTCATTTATAGGTACATACTCGTCCGTATATTGCCGAAAGCCGAAATGATCGCAAAAAACGCATGCAATATCAGAAAACAACCACTTGATATGTTGAAATTGGCTAGTAGGAACTAGTTAGTATTTGAAATCAAGCAGTTCAAATTAACTAATTTGAGAATAACTTATTACATGTACTCGTACTAAAGAGCAAATATAGAAGTAAGTAAACATGCGAGGTGAAATAAATATATCTAAATAACTAGCTAAGTGAAGCTACTCAGGCGCGGCCGAGCTGTGTTGAATGGAGTCGAACTGCGATTTAATGTTAAATTTTAACCACATTTCAAACTAAACATTATAAAAACGAAATCGTAGGTCGGATGACACGTTAAATTGTAGGTCCCGGCTGTTTGTCTAGTGCGGCAGTTGTTAAGACATATAAACATAAAGATAAACTCTCGACACCAGAGTTGGCCACTCCCATTCGATAAGCAGAAGAAGAATAAAGACAAAATATGATTTTCATGTCTTCATCATTCATACATATATTTTTTAAATCGATATTGATGTAACATGGCTCCGTTCTTGATCATAAAATGTTAGTTTATTATTTAACTCATACAGAAATTATGTCAAAATGCCAGCTATTTCAATCTCGCACTTGGCTACAATTCAGCTCGGAATATATCGACTCCATTCAACAGGATCGATAATCTCTGTAAGTCGTCACATTCAGACAGCCTTCTCAGACTGATGTAAAATGTTAGTGCCGTTTTACTCTCATTTACGTCCTTCCAACTTCATGATTTTTCCGTTAGCGGCAAAAATAATGACAATTCATATATTATCTTAAATTATTTATCAATAACAAGATTTTCATATTAAAATTATACGATTCCGAGAGATTTGATTCCGTATTTCACATTAGTTAGCGAATACTCGGAAACACGTGTATATTTGTAATGTGTAGTAAAACCTAACACAAGGGCACTCCGTACAGGACATATAGCAGGAACTACTCTCACTTATTAATGGATATAGGGCTCAGTTGAAAGAAAATTACAGAGATTCCTGGCAATATTTAAATCAATTTTACTGTCCCATTTCAAGAATAGATATACTGTGTCATTTAATCAATCTTTAGCTCAGTTTTCAGAACAAATTCACATTCTGCAACAAACAATCAAAATAAATACGCAGTTCTGTGGTCCTCTAAAGTATCTCCGTCTCAGTCATGTCACCAAACTGTGCGGATGAGACGAAAATACCTCTGCGACAGAGATAGATATACACAGGTCAACGATCAAGATTCTACTTGTATCGCGCGGGACTATAGCGTATAGTAGTTCCTGCTGGAGCAGTGTACGTCGCGCGGGACTATAGCGTATAGTAGTTCCTGCTGGAGCAGTGTACGTCGCGCGGGACTATAGCGTATAGTAGTTCCTGCTGGAGCAGTGTACGTCGCGCGGGACTATAGCGTATAGTAGTTCCTGCTGGAGCAGTGTACGTCGCGCAGGACTATAGCGTATAGTAGTTCCTGCTGGAGCAGTGTACGTCGCGCGGGACTATAGCGTATAGTAGTTCCTGCTGGAGCAGTGTACGTCGCGCAGGACTATAGCGTATAGTAGTTCCTGCTGGAGCAGTGTACGTCGCGCGGGACTATAGCGTATAGTAGTTCCTGCTGGAGCAGTGTACGTCGCGCGGGACTATAGCGTATAGTAGTTCCTGCTGGAGCAGTGTACGTCGCGCAGGACTATAGCGTATAGTTGTTCCTGCTGGAGCAGTGTACGTCGCGCGGAGCAGTGTACGTCGCGCGGGACTATAGCGTATAGTAGTTCCTGCTGGAGCAGTGTACGTCGCGAGAGAGACAGATAGTGGAGAGTCACCACATAGTGTTGTCGAACCAGAGATAGGACCTCTATCGATACATAACCGAGGAAATTAACTACAATAATACTTGTACTATCCATAACAACAATACTTGTCGTAAAGCATTATGTAGTTCGTAGTTGATGCTTTTTTTTCGTGAAAGAACAATGTTCTACTATCCAAGACCATGGAGTAGAGCATTGAATCGAATCATCGTTATCGTCTGAAACACTTTGTAATGTTGGGGATACATGTTCTCAATGCAATGACTCACTACTACTGGTCATCGTGGAGTATTCATACAATTAGTTTATTGAAATCTTGCTATACTACACAAAAAATTTTGAACAATGTTGTGGCGAAATAAAGATCG